>PNEQ01005257.1:0-23556 GCA_003012365.1 Medauroidea extradentata
CCTGCTACGCGCATTATGCTTAATGAAAATTGTTCTAACATGTTTAAAACTTCTGGATCTACACACACCTAAGCAATCTTTTCATTTGAAGTATGTTACGGGACATTTAGAACAAGCTACCTTGTGATTCTACTCTGCTCTTGGTTTATGCTTACTGAATTGTTAATTGAATGGAAGTACTACAATCCTGCAGTTTTAGCCTCAACTCCAGTTTTGTTTATAACTATTGCGCTTAGTTCAGTGCAAAATATTGGTGAAAATGGATGTTTTTGCGGTCCTTTTTGCGCATGAAACTCTAGGTGCAGAATATTTTAAAAGGCACAGGCGTGTACAACACTTCTTTATCTAATATTACGTTATAAAATGATAGCGTCACCTCTGAATGTCTCATAGAGGCGAGCATCGACTAAAAGACTGCACGGAAGTTCCGTGACTTGCGCATAAAGGCGTGGGTGAGGCGCGTGATGTGTCCGCACTTATAAACCTCGAATGCGCAAAAAAAAAAAATCCACTCAGGCGACCACCTTAAGGGGCCCGGCTCGTGGCACATGTGTTTGTGTGAGTGAGGTATGGTGCTAAGGGCGACGTCGTATGGGCCATACAACGGTGCGTCGCTTCTATGCGAAAAAAAAAAAACAATTTCCTATGGGACTTTAAGTGATGACCCTATTGTTTTATTTACGAAATCACTTTACTTAAGTACTACCCTTAAGTGTTTCACATGTACCCGGCTAGTATATTTTCCGCTATAGCAGCCTGAAAATCCCGTTACGTGTGTTGTCTTGAAAGTACTTAAGGGCAGTCGTCTGAAGTGTGTGTTCTTTTCGTAGACAAGCGACGTGAACACACTTGTATTAGTTTCGGTGTAGAACGTTTTCTTCAAACACGGTGCAGCGTGATTTTATGGCAACGAGGCGGGCCCCTTAACCACATAACAAAATGTGCTGTCTAAGGCAAAGTTTGCGATAGTTCCAAAAATAGGGCTACTGTCGTTCCCTCTCATTTCTCTCTCTCTTTCTCTATCTATTCCTCTCTCTCTGTATCTTTTGTATCCTCTGCCATCTCTCTAACCCCTCCCCACGGCTCTTTTTATACAAGGAAGGAAACTGACATTCAAATTCGACCAACATGAAGCACTTGGTCGTATCGTTACAACGTATCATCAATACTCACGGAATATTGGTAAGTTGCTTTTATTTCTTGTGTGCACTGTAAACTATAGGTAAATTATCGTGACAAGTGTAAGGTAAAATTATATTTTCACTTAAATGGCATTTGTAATTACCGCACTGTACAGTAAAATTCGCATATACGACAGTGACATGTCACTAATATTCATAAGGAAAAATTATCATTCTATGTCGTCAGAACTTTTCCGTACCTCAAGAAAGTTCAATGTCATGTTCGAAACGGAACTATACGCCACGATGAAAACGTAAAAGAGTGCATACAATATGTCTGTGAATTTACTTTACCCTAAGTGTTTAGCATACCGAGCTACCGGGGCAAGATATGCTTCCCAGTTCCATATGTTACATTTCACAACATTACTTAACATGTACGATTACAGTAAAAATGGATACAAAAGATTCAACATTTTGAAGGTAACGTCAGGTTTTAAAAGAGATGCATGTGCGTCAGTGTTTGCAATCATGTTCATTACGTCAAGGATAACATCTGCTACTCAAGATGTCCATCACCGCACGCAATACATGCAGTGCAGAGCTGTAACATTTACGTGTTGTAGCGAATATCGTCGAAGTTATCAGGCGTGTTTCTGATGGTCTGGAATGCAGCATGTATCCTGGCCTCCAAGTTCATCCTGACATGTACAGGAGTGACGTAGACAAGTGTCTTCACCAAGCCCCAAAGGTGGCATGGACGGCGTTGCAGCGTGTCACGCGTATTCTTTTTCACGCGAAATCGCTTATCTTATTCATATTATGTTTATCTACGAAAATAACACACAATTGAAACTATGCTTCTATGTTTTCAAAAATTCAGCACGCTTGTTAGAAACATGATTTTCGGACCTCTCAAAATTGCTAAAAAAAAACGGGTTTTTAGACTGCTGACTCCGAAAATATTACCTGAATTCGTAAAGTGCAAAGCGAGAGGCATGCGTTGATCTTTACTTCATACTATTTAAAAATAAAATGTTGTGGTCAAAAAGACTACAGCAAAAACCTTTGCGCGCCAGTTTGGCGCGCTGCGAATAGAGGCGATGGGCTTCTCGTCAGGCGTGGAACACTGGCTTTTATAGCTATGCTGTTTCTACGCATCGAAGGTGGAAATTCAACACCGGCAGTGAAACCTTACCGTCCTTTCCAATGCTACACTTTTCAGAATAACCTGACTGCAAACATTGATGTAGACTGTTCATGACAAACTGAGTACACTAGTTACAATTTTCTGTTAGCAATTACGCCTCCATTTATAATATTTTAAATACGAAAACTTCCATGTAACTAAAAACTAGTTAAACATTTCATAACTCTCATAACTTTACTTCTGTGGTCCCAATAAATACATATTTTAAATTATTATAAGTGTTGGGAAGTGTTTACTTTAAACCGCCTATACACGTACATCTTCGTTAAAACCTGACGTCACCGTTCCAAAACAAGTCGTCTGCTTTCCCTGTTCATTTGTATCGCAATTTTCTGATATACGGAGACATTTCTGGACATGAGTACCGTAATTATATTCCGTTTTGCCTCAGCTACCACCCTTATCCATTTGTAACACTTATTCAATGTCACCCAGTATATGCGGTAGATTTTCCTAACAAAAAAGTGCAATTTACTTCCCTTACACAGAGCAGAATTTTAGCTCAAGGGTTTAAGTTTTAGTCGTAAGTTACTGTTTTCTATTTAATGATTAATTGAAATTTTTTGCAGCTAATAACATGACCTCGATTCTTGGTCGGTGTTGCGATAGACTGGCACGATACTTTTGTGAAACACGTTGCAAACAAATGTGACATTAAAGGTCGTAGCAGCTTATACGCCACTCTGACAGTTCGTTTCTCGGAAAAATAATCATTTCACTAGCAGTATGAAGTAAAACTCTTTTAGACCGTGATGTCAGCTCCGAATGTGTGCTGAGAGACAACAGCTAGTTTTATACAAATATTTGCTCTTCGCTACAATTTAACGAGACGCATGTTACTTGCACGACTTTGAACTGAAGCTGGAACGTCTGTCTATCCATCTTATTGTAATAAACTGTTTCAGTTTAGACATTTGTCGACTGTCACTTCACTTCACGGGTTCAACTTGCTTAAATAATGCATCTAGAGCCACGATTTTATGGCGAAAAGATTTTTGCAACATTTGGTTTCGATGCGTCATGTGCACACCTGCAGCTCTGCTACATCGTCTGCGGTTGGATGATTATACCCTCACTTGCCTTGGCAAATTATAGACGTACAGACTCACAATAATCTTATTTTGATTGGTGCAGTCAAATGAGAAACGTGTCAGAACAAAGACACGCTGCCAATAACCTTGAAACAGAACTGCCGATGTGCACGTGAGTCACTGAAACAAAGTGAGGCAAAAATCTTTTCGCGACAAAATCGTGGCCCTATGCATAGCTTACCTTTAGATAGTTTGAGTTGTTAGGCCTATATCAATCTGAGAAATAAAATGTATATTCATTTCACATTAACAGACAACTTATTGTTAGGGCCCGGTAATTTTCGCGAAAAGATTTTTGCCCCACTTTGTTACAGTGTCTTACGTGCACACCTGCAGCTCAACTTCATGATTATTGGCAAGGTGTTTTTGTGCAGAGTTAATATTCATTTGACTGGGCCAACCAGTTCATGGATAACTATGACACAACACGTCTGTGATTTGCGGGTTTGCTTCCAGACGTTGTATGTTAAGGCATCCAATCACTGACCACAAATCAGAGCTGCAGGAGCGCACGTAAGGCACTGAAACAAAGTGCTGCAAAAATTTTTTCGCGAATACTACCGGACCCTACTTATTGTATATTAATCTCATAATATTTAACAGTTAGGTCCAGCCTATAGGTTATTGTTAGATATTGTGAAAAATCGCGAGAATGTTTTCTACCACCGTATTCTGCAAATCAGTGTAGCGTCCTGGACCTGCGTCATGTATTGTTGGTTGGCAGTTGTGTGTCATTAGTTGTTTACAGACGAATCACAGACATCCAGGAGTAGTGCACCAGAGTTATCATTGGCCCAGTCAAATAGGGACTCGCCAGTAACGATATAAATGCGTCAGAAATTAATAAATTGCATTGAAGCCTAGCAAACAGTAGCACGCAACAGTTAAAGGAGTAAAACGGGCTCGCGTGACTCCACGAGACTATTGCCAGACGTATTTGTGTGGGCTGTAAATGTTTCATGCTTTGAAAGTTTGGAACACGCCCTTAGAAGTAGGGGAACGTATCCCAGTATCGGACAGCCCCCAGTACCGGACAAAGCTAGTTCTCACGTTCTCCGCTAGATAGCAGAAGCTTACAGGTAGAGACACAAAGCTATCAACACATTGCGTTACTTGTTCAGTCGCAACGAGCGTGCGTTTGTTGTAGAGAAAGTTACATGCCGTGAAGTGTAAAATAGTGTTTTAGTAGGTGCTGTAACCTATTTTTCAGCTGTTATGCTGCCAATACAGGTGAGCAGAGTAGACAATGTAACCTGAAAGTAGTTTTGCCTTTTAGCAATGTGTAGTCTTAACACAAAACCATTTGTTATTACATGTTTGTTTCCCAGTACCGGACAGTATGGTTTCCCCCAGTATCGGACAGGATATAAAATTCTTACCATGGAAAAAAAGAAGAGAGGAAAATGGGCCGAGAATGACATGAAATGCGCCTTAGAATATGCAATGGAAGGAAATATGACAGTTCGAGAGGCAGCTTGTAGTCTAAATGTTCCAAAATGTATTTTAGGCGATAGAGTAAAAGACATAAAAGCAGGAAAAGTGATGGAAACAACACCTCAAATGGGAAGATTTCAGAAAACCTTTTCTGAAGAACTCGAATGTGAGTTAATAGAATATGTCAAAGACTTGGATAACCGTTTGATGCCTTTAAGCAGGAAAGAAGTTTTGACACTTGTCTATTCATTGGCTGAGCATTTAAGCATTTCCCATCAATTTAACAAATAATTAAAATAAGCTGGTAAAAAATTCTACTACCAGTTCATGAGCAGACACCCTGACCTTTCTTTGAGACGCCCAGAATCTACAAGTATCCAAAGGGCTACCGGTTTCAACAAAGCACAGGTTGATTTTTTTTTTTTTTTTCAAACTTGAATAGCTTTCCACAAAACACAACTTTCAGGCATCTAGAATTTTTAATTATGATGAAACTGGGGTATCTGTAGTTCATGATAACTCGTTCAAAGTAATTTCACAAAAGGGCAAGAAACAAGTTAGTAAAATAACTTCTGGTGAGAGAGGGCGAAAAGTCACTGTATTGGTGTCTATCAGTGCAACTGGGGATATGTATATCCCTCCACTTTTTGTTTTCCCCAGGAAGAGACTTGACAACGAACTGAAGAAGGATGCCCCGCCTGGCAGTATTTTCATTGCAGAGGAAAGTGGTTGGATAACAGCATCTGGTTTTCTGAAATGGCTACAGACATTTGTTCAACGAGTACAACCCACGATGGAAAGTTCAGCTCTCCTCATTCTAGATGGACACAGCTCTCACAAAGACGTGGGAGTAATTTTGTTCGCCCAGGATAACCACGTTCATATGCTTAGTTTACCTCCCCACACTATGTATAAACTACAACCTTTAGACCGAGCTGTCATTAGGCCTTTCAAGTTAGCTTATAGCGCAGCATGCAGCACCTGGTTGAGGAAATGCCACCCCATAAAAATTGCTCTCAAAGGTGTTGCTAGTTTGGTGAATACTGCGTACACTGCTATCTGTAGAATGGAACTCGCTCGTTCTGCTTTCAGCTGCACGGGGCTTCACTCTTTGAACAGAAACATTTTCACAGATTTAGTCTTCCTTGCTTCAAGACACTTTACAAGCCCTACAGCTGAAGATTGTGAAGCATTCAATAGTCAGGTTTCTGTACCTTCCTCTTCATCAGACTCAACAACCCCAAGGCCTACATCCATGCACAGTTCTCCATCCATGTCATCTACACCAACAACCACAAGAATAGAAATAATTGTTGCAGAAATCTCACCTACTTCTGAAGCTGCGAAAAGCAAGACTGTTAATCGTAAAAGAAGAAGTGAGAGGAGTGAAGTTTTGACATCATCTCCCTACAAAAACAGACTTCAAGATAGATCAGAGGCAAAAGAAAAGGAGGCCAAGACACAAGAAAGAAGACAGAAGAAAGATACTAAGAATGACAAGTGGTAGGCTCAACACAAGCAAGAAATTTAAGGCTACTGGGAAACCTAGAGGAAGACCTAAAATTGGAGAAAGAGCATCGTCAAGTGTAGCAGCCATTAAACAGGTTGGTGACAAACAAATTGTGGCAAAGTTGAGTAAAGATCAACTCAAACAACCGACTAATGATGGAAATCTAACAGAGTGTGTAATTTGTCTAGAAACAAGTGATGAACCAAGGGTACAGTGCATGAAATGCGCAGGGTGGACACATGTGGAATGCACAGCTTCCGAAAATTTAGATTTTTATGTGTGTGACCATTGTCAGTTAACCTGAGATGTTTAGTTTAATTTGGAAAATGTTTGGTGTTCATAATATTTCAGGTTTAGTAGTGTTCTTTTTATCACAATGTTTTTAGTATCTTTGGTTATATTACAGTATAAAACGACATCAATTTCTCAAGTAATTTGTTTTGCGAAAGACTCTAGTATGATTGGGTATGGTTTCACATTTAGCAAAACTTATAAATAGAGGATAAAAAGCTTTAATTTGGGTAAAACTTATCTAATTTTTTCTATGTCCGATACTGAAAGCAATTTTTCAGTGATGCTGCATTTTGAAAGGTTTTCAATTTAATATTTCTTAGGTACTAAGTCTTAAATGTTTATTTTCTGTAAGTAGTTATTGATAGAATAAATGTCTATCTACCTCCTAGTGGTGTTGATTGTTTGATTATATCTTAGAGTAAATATAGGGTAGAGGGAGTATCCTCTATACATCTGCCTACGAAATTGTGTGTTCAACATGTGTCACGTGACTTTAGTGAAATATGCGCGGGAGATTTGAAATAACATTGAGAGAAAAGATAATAATTGCTTAGTAATCACAACTATGTTAGGTTATTTTGGTACCTTATGAATATATGAACTAAGGAGAGCATACTACCATATTATCGCATAGTATAATTGCGCAGAAATTTCAGAACGACAAATGTAAACAATGTTTGCCTCGTTATTGTTTTCCTTAACCCAGCTGTTTTTAATAAATAGTAAATATTAGCTACATACTTACTATAAGGTTTTGAACCGAGGTCTTGGTGACACCACATGACTAAATATATATTCTGGAAGGTACGCCATGAGTTTCAAACAACACCACTGCATTTTTACGCCGAGAAAACGTAAATGAACGACACCAAACTCTCGAGACCATGTTGGACACACATTTGTGACGTCATGTTCGCTCTACTATATATTACCTGTATGGATTATATAATTTGCATTCTCTAAGTTTACTGAAATGCTTAAGTGTCCGGTACTAGGAGCCGTTCCCAGGTCTGGACACTCGTCTGAAAATGTGTTCTCCTTGTTGATTGATAGTTGATATTATCGCTGGCGTGCTTGTATACAGTGGTCGGAGTTAGCATAGTGAAGATATACGTTACTGATGTTCACGTGGTTCGAAGTCATATCGTGGGGATTCTCGGGTACAGAAAATGCTAATTGCTATTAATGCTTGTTTCATCATTGGTTAACACAAAGAAAATTGTACATACTGTAAAGAATAGTAAGTTTTTGTAACATCTTCATGTTTGACCATCAACTTCTTTATTTCCTATGTTTACATGCAAAATCCCGACCACTACAAGGCTGGCGAATAGGCGAGTTTCCATACCTGTTTTACGGCCGTGCTCAGGATCGTTACCATGGCAAATATCGCAAGTAAACGGCACGTCAATCGACTTTCGGCCGCTCTCGGCCTTTTCTGTTAGCAATCAAGAGAGCTCTGGTGAGACACTGCTCTTATATCTCTATGTATTCTTCCCGGAAGAAGAGCATGGAGGTTGCTACTTGGGAAAGTTATGTGACGTTCCCACCGAAAAACTTATGTCTTGTGCTTCGAAAATAAAAACTCGTAATGGATAAGTGGTTGTCTCCTTTATCCATTTCCAAAGCACGTCTCTTCCTACGCGGAAGCTATTGCATCATTCGTTCTCTGAAACAAGTGAGTCGTTAAAGGGGGCGGTTTTATTCGTGGACACCCGCGCTTCGGCGAAGGGAAGGGCGGCTGGTGGTATACGCGGAACATGGGAGGGGCGACGAGTAATGCTCGCCTGTTCCACGGATTGATGAACGGCGCGTGTTTTTATTCGCTTAGTTGGGGGAGGGGGCAGCGTTTACATGGCGTGAGGCGCGACGACCAACGGCGCTATACCAGTGCGAGCCACTAGCTCAGCTACCGTTGGTGCAGCCCGGGGATTGGCCGAAATGCTTGAAGGCGTCTCTATCGGCGTCAGGGCCTTGCCAACAAAGGAAGGGGGTGAAGCAGTTGGCCATCACCTTCCCACCCCCCAATCATTAATAGAGGTTCTCAAACAAAGGGGAAGACAGATGCTAGTTGAGAGCATTGCGTATAGACACGATGAAACAAGCGGTGAAGTGAAATGCATATATTATAAAAATTTTCTCTTCGACAAAGCATAGGATATATTCTTTTTAAATCGCGTGACATAAATACTAATGTAATACTTCATTAATTTGTCATGCAGAATCATTGCAAGATAGTTATAGTTCAACATTCAAGAATTAGTTTGCAATGACTTTGCATGACAAATTAATAAAAGATTCCATTATTACATAAGTCGAGCAGTTTACCAGCAATATATCCTATGCTTTGTCAAAGAAAAAAAAATTGCTAGTACAATTTGAATTTGAATCAATGTTATGGCTCAAAAACTGAAAATACAATAACATTTTCGAAAACTCCTCCTTAAAATCTAAGGCCCGGTTCACACTAGCCATAATTCAGTAGCCAACCGAACTCCGTAGCCTATAGCTAATTCAGTACAAGTAGCACTACCACAGTGTGTACTGTCACTGCGCCGGTTCCATATAAAATTCCATAATTAATTTCACAGTTAGAGCCCGTCGTAGTCTTCATCGCAGTGTATGTTAATACGCATGCGCAACGTACAGTTTCAGCCACGGCGCATGCGACTTAAGCAAGTAGGGTTGCCAATATGCTTTGAATAGAAATAAAATTGTTGTTTCCTACTGAACACATGACCGTCAGATATTTCAAAACCTAAATAACACAAGATAGTTCCACTTATTTGGCAACTACGTGCAGGCCTTGTTATGAAAGAGTTTTCGGCAATTTTATTGTTGTAATTTATGGAACATTACGATTAACATCACAAATACATTTTTCTCCTTTATGTACCGAAACACAGAAACAAACAGTGATAGTGTGTACACAACACAGGCGTTTTGCTACAGAATCCTGTTATGAAATATCAATCGCCGTTTATGAACAGAATTAAGTAAGGTATTGAGTAGAGGATTAAGGATAATGTGTACCGGGCTTAAGCCTTTAGCACTTGTGAGGGGGACATGATGTGAGTATGCAGCAGCGCTGGAATGAAGGAGCAGGGCAAGAGTGAGATAAAATAACCTGCCGACCAGCGACATTGTCCGGTACGATTCCCTCAAGCGAAAATACGGGGATCGACCCCGCCAAGAGTCGAACTACGATTGCCTTGATGGGAGGCAAGTGCTCTAGCCACGGCCCTCATGAGGCTAGTGGTGAACGAATAAGAGTCGGTCTTAGAGCTCGCGGCCAATCACGGTCGTTATAGTCCTATAGCACACGAGTTAGATCTGTAACAGTATGTTATAACTGCAGGTGCCAAAATGCAAAGAACTGAACAATAGGCGCCAGGATTTACTTTTCTCCTTTACCTACTCAGAAACTGAGCGTCAGTACCATGAAAATGTCTCATTTTTAGTTACTTTTAAGTTTTTTTTCTCCAATGACATACAATACGACTATAGGGGAAAAAAAGTAGCGTCTGCAGGTAATAATTTTAAAAATTTTATGGAAAAACTTTGATATCACCCAAAGTATCAGATTGTCAAATCACACTGCAAAAGATAGCAGAATTTTTTTTAAGTGTGTGTTATTTTCGTAGATATACAATTAATATAGTGCACGTTAAATAGTTTTGTAAAAAAAAAAAGAGTAGTCATAAACTCGCTGCAATGCATTTGAAGCGCAGGTAGGGAGGGCCTCTTAACAAAAAAATTCTAAAACATATTATTTGTTAGGCATTTCCTTTCCAAGGCGGCACACTTCAACAAAAATACATATAGTGCATGTTAGATATTTTATTTTTAAAGTTGTGTACAGTGCACATTTAGTTTATCGCGTTCATCACAAGCTTGGTGATCGACAAAAACTATGTAGGTGACTGAGAAAACCTACTTTACTCGCGCATGTGAACTTTTGTAATCGTCTTAGAGACTTCGTCACGGATTTTGGTTCGTGTCATGTGGACCACAATTATATAGAATACTGTTAAATTACTTCATGATCTGATGGCTGTTAAACACGTAGTTATTTATATTTTATTGGTCGTAAAGAAAAACATCACACATGAAAAGTACGGTTTGCAACAAATAACACGAACAAAAAACACAAAAAGAAATAATAATAATAAATGTGAATCATTGAAGGGAATGTGTCTTATCCCAGCTGCCTCCCAACCACTTCCACTAACAAAGCCCACGGATGAGAGATTTGTGGTTAGTTTCTCGATACATTTTTGAATTTTTTAATACAAAGTCTTATAATAACAGTCTGTCGTCTGGTTTGATTTCCATTTGCAATCAAAGAAAACCGACCCATACGGCCTGCATGAATCATTAGACATTCAGAAATGTGCTAGTAAACCGTTCGAACATAATGTGTAGCACTGAACTACTTATTTTTTACATGTAGTCTACGGATAAAATGCATAATTCATTCATGGTCCAGACGGTTACGGGCACAGTTATAAACACTGGGCTCACATTAGAAAGGTCTCGGGTTTGATTCCCGGTTCAGCCATTCTAATTTTAAATTTTCCATGGAACCAGGGTATTTCGAGCGCGAGCCACCTATACTCTGTCCACTCTAAGGTTGCAGCAGAAACAAAAATTGCTAACGAAAAAAATCAAAGCAGTTATATATTGATTTCTCACATTGTGATTGTGTCGTAACACAGTTACCTTGTTTTTTTTTTTTTTAATATATTTCGAATGAAATTTATGCTGTTCAAAAATGTGATCGTTATTCACTTGAATGCATTAGCTGCAACCTTAGAATGGATATAGAGTATAGTTAATATTTTAGCTTGTCGCTACCGGTTAGTGAGCTATCTGGTGTCAAATTTTAAACGAGAGCGTTATCGATGAGCGGCGCCGCCAATGACACATGAGCATGGTTGTATCGCCAACGCTTCTAGAGTTGCTGTAAACACGGCGGTACTTTATTGTGATCGGACAGCGCGGCACCGCTCGAAATCGGAGACGCGGAGATACGCAAAACAAAAGAGCATCACGGCTGGGCTGGAAGCGTACGTACAGTTTTTGAGACGTACATCTGCAGTCAGTGAGGTGCGGGTCGTGCGTGACAAGGCTGCGGATGTCGGGCTTGTAACGGTTGACATTTTTATGTAAGGGTGCCTCCGGTGGACCTATATCGAAACGTGGAAAGTAGCTTACTTAACATCTTTCGTAACGTACAAGAGTGCGTGGTAGATTAAGAAATACTGAAATCATAAATTAATTTCTACGATTTTTTCGAAGCCAGTATTGATAAAATACTCAATAAAATTCCTAGAGAATGGTATTTGTCAATTTTATGAGTCGAGGGATTAGACCTCTCGGCTCCTACGTACGTGATCCTGGTTCGATTCTCGGCGGTTTCGGCCTCGGACTTTTCACAATGTGGGTAAACGTCAGAAGAGCTCACCCAACGGTGGACTAGGTGCATCTGGATTAGCCTGGAAGTATGAAGAAAAGAGTCGTTGGTCGCACGAGGGAGGCTGAAGTCGACGGGAGGTCCGTGGAACAAGATGGCACTTCCTGTTTAACACAACTCCAGAATATTTCGACAGTTCTCAAGCCACGCTCACAGAGTTCCTTTCGTGGAGACTATCGCCAGCCGGCAGGCCTCTCGTCCTTCCGACTGATGAGACGTGCACGACCGTTGGCGACCCTGGTTGGACCGTAACCCACCCAGTGACTGCTGCGCTGATTGGTGTAACATAACAGGTAAATTATTAATTAGGTCAGTGGATGCCATGATTGTTCTTGCTGCAAGGAAAGGTTGCTAACCACTTTTTATATTCTGGGGGCAATTCAAAATAAGGAAACAATACGGTCGACAATAGTGCACTGAGCACTAAATTTGCGTGTAGGGTTTTCGTTAACATACTATTTTTTTTAACAGACTTTAAGCGGAGACCTTGCAATCTTAGGCCTAATTATGTTTAATATAAGATAACGTTAGGCCTATTGGTAAGTCAAAAGAATGTTTTTGTTTTACGAATTAGGTTGGCATTTCTTCAGACGTATTTATTAGCCATTTTGAGATGTCCCAAAACGAATTCTAAAAGAGATGCTATATTTAAAATAATATATACATATGAGACAATACGTCATTGGCCGGCGTGTTTTCTCGAGGCAATCCCGTTTGCCCCGCCTCTCATTCCGTCGCTGCTCCACTCAAACCTCACCTTCACCTCATCCATTCCTCGGACCGGACGGGCGAAAGGCATGTCGAGCAGCCGGCCCAACCTTCACCCCAAACCTGCCAAGTGCCAGAAGGCGAGAACACGAAGATTTTTCATTTACGTCCGGGGATTGGGGATGAATTATACAGAGGGCGGGACTAACTTTCACCTCTGGAGATATTCCCTTCTCATTGGAAGGCCACGCCCGCCGCCGTCAGTGTGGGTGGGTTTGTCGCTCACTAGCAAATGCATGTACTTGAATATTATTAGACTGGCGAATTTGGGATTTGGACTAATACATAATTTTCGCGCCATTTTTTTTTAAATCTTTTTCATGGCTATTTACTTTAGCATTCTAGACATTCTTAAAACTGAAGCTCTATATATATTTTTTTTTGTTTCGTGGACATTTTAACATCAAACATTTAAGTCCGCAGTAGTAACTTAATACGCTTCTTATTTACGATAGCCTCAGTTCTTATGAGTGCTGAAGGAAAAATCCATATCTCTGTACATTAGGTAAACAATATTAAATAAAACTGGACGCACATAACTTGCATGCGAAACTTCCAGGTTCGTTTACTTGTATATTTAGGTTGAATAAACAAAACCTTCAGCGCAACAATTCGTTTCGTATACCACTCCTTGTCTCCTTGTAATCACGTTCTACTCCTTTCAAATTGTCGACCACATTAATCTAACAATAAACGTTGCACTCGAGTTAAATATTTCTAATACACACACAGAGAGATAAATAAATATAATATAGATATATTCTTTCTAATAGAGTTCAGTAGACTTCGTAAGGGAAATTGTATAGCTACAAGTCCGATACGTTGTACTTGTAGACCGTATATCTTCCTTTCAACATTCAGAAAGCAGTTTTTTTTAGCAGACTGGAATAGTTTTTAACATATTCAAGCGTACATGTTCGTGTGTTTTGAGGACATCATGTTCTGAACTTTTGCCGTATTTGTCCTTATGTACAACTGTGAACGATGTAAACGCCCAAATATCCACATTTTGAACGCATTTATTCTTCGTACAGTTGGTACTATAAAAATTTGAGAAATAATTTACACGAAAAAAAAAAAACTTTTTAAATTGAACGAATTTCCCGCTTCAGTGCATTGTTGCCAATTAGACCAACGGAAATAATATAGGTTTTCCATTTCCAACAATAACAGTGTATTTGAGGTAGCGAACGTGACAAGTCGCTTAGGTGGTAGGCTACATCCGGTACACGAGGTCCCAGGTTCGAATCCCATTTCAGCAGTGACGTTTGTTTTCCAAGTGTACTACGTTCAGGCTTAATAAGAAAGTAATAGCTGAATTTATTTCATGCCCATGTCGACAACTGTGGACTAGTCAAGATCGTAATCGCCTTTCTTTCATTTATTTCAAACCATTGAAAATAACTCTAATATTTTTTAACCAAATGCTTTGAAAAAAAAATTCAGTCTGTGTAGTCATATGATACACAATTTTGCGAAAGCGTTTTTAAAAATAATGTACCGTTTGCTAGGAAAAAATTATTTTGCTTCATTTTTGCTTACTTTAGCAACAAAATGCGTGACTTTTCAGGGGCAAACCTCTAAAAATCCGTTTGGTGTATTGCAACAGAAAAATTTAGATACAAACTATGATATGTAAGTGATAAAACTGTAAGAATGATTATTGATATGTATATTAATTTGCGTTTAAAAACAAATATTTTCGAAACCGCTGCAAAACTAAAGAGCGATGCCTTAGATCGTCACTTGTTTGGAACGGAAATAGGAAAATCGCTTGGGATAAACTGTCTCCTGTGCATCCAACCTGGACATAACCACTACTGCGTTCACAATTACCTTCGATGTAAAAATATAATAGAACTGCGGGGTTTGCGCTAGAAGTAATAGTGTGGGCTAACAATACGCGAATGCTCTTTGCGAGTCGACTGAACTCAATTTCGCTCACTTTCCCACTTTGTACTTATGTCAAGAATATTCTGTAGTTATATAATATTTAAAAAAAATTCTGTACACAGCAAATCGTAATACAAAATAACTTCTAGGACTAGTACCTATTCTTGTAATGTAATAATACTGAAAAAAGTAACATCGGTGGTATAGGGAACAAACTGAATACAATCGACTGTCAATTGTTCAGGCAAGTGTGTCCACAAAGTCGACTGGTTTTACAACGGTTCTACAATGTGCGCAATGAGTTTAGAATTTTTGCAACATTAATTAATGCTAATAACGTTAGCCGAAATTTGCGTGTTTTTCAAAGCCAACACCGAAATGCTAAAAATGAGCAATAATATTTCCCAACTTGAGAATCGAATATGTGGCCAGAGTAACGCATTCCTTTTAAGAAATATCTTACACTATAATACAATAAAATTCACTATGATACAACAAAATTATATTGCGTCAGAAACTGTCGACTGAACACATTTCTCTGTCAAAAAGCTTACTCACACAGTTTGCAACAAACATTGTCGTCTAAGATTGTCGTTTTTGTCATGTGTACAATGGCTTCTGAAAGCCTTCATATTTAAATGAACGTTTATACCGTTACGTTGAGGGGCATACTCACCTGTCAGGAGACGCTGACTTGCTACGACGCGACATACTACCCGCTCAGTGCTCACCCTGCTTGCTGTAATCGACTATCAGTCCCACTACCACGAAATGTAACTTTGATGGCCGTCGCTCGCTTCCTCGACGACAGACTGCACCACTTATACGTCCCATCGAGGTGCGCGCGCACCTTCCCTTCTCGAACTAGTTCGAACAATTTTCGCGAAATTTACTGCAACGTTTTTATAATAGAAGTGAACTGTACGAATAATAACTTTTTTTTTATTTCAGTATACCAATAGGCTGCTACTTTTTATTTTATTTATTTATTTATTTTTTTCCAGTTAAAAATATGATTGGCTTTGCCAAACGTCCCGGCTTTTAAATGTTATTTGCCGTTTTCATCAGTTAACGACTTTTGTGCATCTACTTTTATATTGTCACGTCGATTGTTAAGTTTTTAGTTTCTATACAACCAAGAGAACCATCCACTAATAAATATATTGATTTTAACAAGATATTGTTCGAAATAGCTTTTGTATTAATATAAGGAGGAAAACTGCGTGTCGGTGACATCCGCCATTTTCTGAAACCTAGCCATGCTTTATTTATTTGTCTCGTTTCGATTTAGGGTTCCTAATTCTGTTAGAAATTTGGATCACAATATTTTCATCATGCTCTACGTGTTAAACGCAAATCGTCAATATTTCAATTGGCCTAAGAGTTTTAAGTGCGTTTCATAGGCCGTTTGACATAGTAAGGCTTTACCTATGCATGGTTAACACATTTTCGAAGGTCTGTGCTGAATGGTTTTATAATCGGGCGCAGGCATGCTGTGCTAACATTATTGCGTGCCAACAAATTTTATCACGATAATGGCGATTTCGGCCCTTCCTCTTCGGCGTTACGTCTGTCTGAAATTTGGATTAAATACAGACATTACTCATAGGATTTAGTTAAATTCACGCTTGTGGGGATATCGCAGCCGAATGGGAATAACTTGAGATATTTTAGTTTTGTTGATTAATAATACATAATTATTTATACCGGCGGCGATTACTATATAGGCCTACGTTGTTAGATAAACTTGCATTAATTTGAATAAGCCGCTAAACCAGAATAAAAATATAACATTAATATAAAACACTGTTCGACGAGTATGTTAATAAAGTTTATCGGTGTAGGCCTACCGCAACAAAGCACTACTTAATTTCATGTTTCACTGCGAAATATGTTATTTCTCAAAACATTGTCGCGTATTAAAACCATAGTAAATATAAGAAATTCAAGTAAAATACAACCCTTGTTATTTAAACTTGTAGTAAATGACATTTTACACATAATTTATAACAACGTAAATATCCTGAAAAGTTTCGCTCAAATAATTAGCTCGAAAAGTAATTTTGTTAAAAGCGGATGTAGGTCCATGTTTACCATAGTTAATACCATACAAATTAAATTTAATTGCCAAAAATATAATTAGGGCCTACATGTAAGCTACGTATCCTACGAAATATTTATTTTATTTAAGTACTCGATAATGTATGAGAAGATAGATAAGCCTAAAGTTTTTAGTGGATATTCATTAGGACCTTATTTTGGTTTGTAAAAAAACGTTACAAACTTAATTTCATGCACGAAGAACGCTAGATATGATAGGCCTACATATGTCAAAGATGAATTCTTGGATAACATCATCAGTAAATGATTATATTTCTTACTACAGCGAATAGAATGGTTAAATTTTTCATTGGCCTAGTCCGAATTTACTGGATCTGGGGCATGCTTCATAAATATCTGCGAATTACTTTTAGATCTTCGGTTATTGATTGTGCTGATTAATAAATGTCCACAATTTATTTCATACAAATATTATATTTAATGTTTAACGTAAATAATAATTTTATTAAAATCAGTTAGGCCCTACATGGTTTAAAGCATGTGTAAATTATTGGAGGCCACTCACGAAAAAAAAAACTGGCACAATTGAAGACTGTTTTGTCAAGAATAAAATAGGTTTAAGGCCCGTTCACAATCGGCATGAAAAAAATAACATAACTTACATAGCATAACATGCGAAACTGTTCGTACACAATCACCACGAAATATATTGTTTTGTGACCAATCAGAAGATAATTGAACAAGAAAGAAGTAATTTGTTATTGGATGAAAATTTTCGCGTCAACAGCTCTTATGACGTTTCACATTTTCATTGGCCGTCATAAAAAACTTGGCGTAGAAATCTCAGATATGACCATCTTTATGCCATGTTAAGCAGGTTACGCCTCTTAAGTTATGCCAAGCATTCGTTATGAACGCCACCATTCGTATCACTTATATTCACTTCCTAATACTAACTATGTTTTTTACTTGCGCAATGAGAATTGTGAACGGGGCTTCAGGCATACATAATTTATTTAATAGTGCCATCAGGTATTAACTTTTAATTAGTGCCTACGTTGAATTCTATGCACTATGTTACATACACTATAATGTGTTCACATTAGGCTTTACTGGCAGGAAAACACTATTTGGTAAAAAAAAAAAGTGATAAACTCATTTGCCTTAACTCATTGCGTACTTAACGGTGTGTAAGTAATGTTTATGACTTTCTGAAGAGCTTCACCTGGAACTTATCGGCATCAATAATACTGTCTACATTTGGGAAAAAATGTTGCAGTAATTAAAAAAAAAAAAATCTAGTTTACAAAAAACGCGACTATGAGAAGCTAGGCTCGTGATAATAAAGTTGATGCATGTAAGTTCATTGGTACTTTCTGATAACAAGTGCGGTCGAAATATTTAAAATTGCAATTGCATTGTACATCCTATGTTTCGTAATATAACCTAACTTATATCATCACAATTTTGAAAATAAGTCTCTTAGTTATTTAAAAACAAACTAGTTTATGTGATCTTTCGTAGTACTGTAGTTCACTTTACGTGTCGAGTTTGGCGTGAATTAGAGTGGTAGATTACTAGGAATTACATAAAAATATTTTCTCATTGAAAACAGACTTGAATAATGGCGACTTAATAAGACTACAAATTGCAACACTTGGCGCACACTGGCTATTTATAGTTTTCTTGATTACCGTAGGGGCTACACAAATATGCCAACCTCTTTTTTTTTTTTTTTTTATTTCATCGATTAACAAGATGTTACACTTGTAACTAACACGCGTGTTTTCTCAACGTGTGTGCAAATTATTCACGTACATCTTACAAATATGAAATAATATATTGATTTATTCTCGTGCTACTTTTTAACGTGGTAGACCTATATGCGAAATTCCATAAATTTGGTTGTGGGGGCAAATAAAGGAACACCAATCCATATAGTAAAGCGGGGCGGGAGAAACTGGGATTCCAAGGCGCAAAATGGTGCTTTTTAAGCAGTTTTCAGCTAAGTTACTGTTAAAGTTACTACAGCTGAAAGGGAGGGCAAAACCCTTTTTGTTCGTTTTCAAATATATTTGGGTGGCAAGTGCCTTCCCTCTCTGCTACTCTCAAATCTCGCCCATAGGCGGACCTAAAACAACAACACAAGATTTGTTAGATCAAAATTGGATACTTAATTGTATAAATATTAAATATGGTTTCGATCGTCCTGTAGTTCTTGACATGTGTTAAAAATTAATTATTAATGTCGTGAAATGTAAACACAACACGGACCATTAATTAAACATTCATGTAACTTTACTTAGTTCTAATTGTGTATCATTTTTAAGTCTGAAGAATCTTTGGAAAATGCTCCTCTGATATTTCACGTGATCAAAAAAGTTCGAAGGGCAAAAATTTTTTTAAAACTGAATGCTGTACGTTCTAAGCAAAATACAACTGAAGTCGTATTAGGTATTACGTGCGTTAGAGGAAATTCAGATTAATGGAACTTTTATTAACGCATGTGATAAAGAAATTTTCAAGTTCTGCCACTGTGGAACTATTAACATTGCGTGAACAGAAAACTGAAAAGTCATGTCACATACTACTATATGTGTACCGAGTTTGATAAAATACTGAAAAATGGTTAGTCTGATATCTTGTGTGGTTAAAAATGTTTAAAATGTCAGCATTTTGGTAGTTGAAAACACGGCATACATTTTGTATAAACGTCATTTTAACTTTGTAAGTACTATGTGTGTACTTAGACTTACGATGAACTTATGAAAAAAATGGTTCGTTAGATATCTCGTGGCATCATAATATGTTCTAACGGCCACCATATAGAAAATTCGCACATTACATGAGCAAAAACATAAAAAAGCAAGCCACAGTGTTAATTTCTGTAGGGCCTACGTGTACCGAGTATGTAGTAAGCAGCCTCCACTTTGAAAATACGTATACGTTATGAACAGAAATATTAAAATCAAGGCAGCTTAATGAATACAATTTTGGTGAAATAATGAATCTTCAGTTTAAAACGTGTTCAAAAAATAATGTTCAAATACTCGCCTTTTTGAAAATATGAACATAAGATGGACAAAATACATACAAGTCGAGTTTGCTTACTAATAAATATGTGTGTACCAGGTTGAACGAAATTCGGAAAAGTATTTCCTCAGAGATGTCACATAATGCTCTAAAATATCCATATGGCCACCGTTTCGAAAATATGAACATATGATTAATGAAATACCGGTACACAAAAGTCAAGTCAGCTTAGTATGTAGTACATGTGTTCTAAGATTGATGAAATTCGAAATAATAATTCCTTATATTTGTCATATTATGCTAAACAAGAAGTTACCAGCATAACTTATAAGCCTACTTTCCTCAAAGTGGGTGCAATTTAACCCTGAAAGTTAAAATAATTTACATAATCTAGGTATATCAATTAATAAAATTGATTTAAACGTATGGTACACGAAATATACTAAAGATAATTCAGCTTGCTAAGTAATATGCGAGTACCCAGTTTAATCAACCCGGAGAAAACATTTTGTGAGATGTCTATCTATCATAAAAATAAATATAGCCACCGTTTTCAAAATACTTTTACAAAAGGATGAACGAGATACGCAAAAGTCAAGTCAGCTTTGTACGTAGTAGCCTATGTGTAACACAACAAGTGAGATTAAATCTCTTAAAATATTTCATCAGATAGGGCAAAAATTATAAAAATGTCTACTATCATTAAATTATGAACACAGAATGAATGAAACACAGAAAAGTAGAATCAACTTTGTGTGTAGTATACGTGTAACAAGTTTAATAAAATTCAGAAAAATATTTCCTAAGAAATGTGATAATATCCTAAAATATAAAAATGGCTGCCATTTCGAAAATATAAACACAGAATGAACTAAATACACAACTGTAAAGTCAATTTTGTACGTTATATATATATATATATATATATATATATATATATATATATATATATATATATATATATATATATATGTGTGTGTGTGTGTGTACCAAGTTAAGCAGGGGCGTCGTAAACGGGGGGGACGGAGGGGACACGTCCCCTCCAAAAAATTTCGTAGTTTTTAAGATTTTTTAAAGATTAAGATTTCCTTCAGTTGTATATTAAGTATTTTGATGCAGAAACTCTTTAAATAGCAGCATTTTGCACCTTAAAATATAAAATTTCCCGGTGGAGGACTCCTACACACCCCTTTATTACGTAGGTTTTATGTACACTTTCTCTGCCAGTGACGTCCCCCCAAAAAAATCAAATGCTTACGACGCCGATGAGTTAAGTGACATTCTGAAAAATATTTCCTGAGATATGTGATACTGTGCTTAAAATTATGAAAATGGTCGCCATTTTGAAACTATGAAAACAGTATGAACGAAATACACAACAGTAATGTCAGCTTTGTATGTATTTTGTGTGTACGAACTTTAGTGAAATTCTGAAAATTATTCCCTCAGATACGTTATACTATGTTGAAAATATAAAAATGTCCGCCATTTGGAAAATATGAACACAGGATAAACAAAATACACTACAGTAATGTCAGCTTTGCATGTAGTATACGTGCACCAAGTTTATTGAATTTCTGAAAATTATTTCCTAAGATATGTAATACTACGCTAAACATATCAAAATGGCCGCCATTTTGAGAGTATTAACACAGGATGAACGACATACACTACAGTTTTGTCAGCTTTGTATGTAGTATGTGTGTACCAAGTTTGGTAAAATTCTGAAAAATATTACCTAAGATTTGTAATATTATGCTAAAAATATAAAAATGGCCACAATTTTGAAAATATGATCATAAAATATGCGAAACTCGCAAAAGTCTGGTCAGATTTGTATGTAGTATATGTGTACCAAGTCTTATGAAATTCCAATTTACAATCCTCAAATCAGCTTGAGAAAAAATTTTAAATGGCCACCATTTCGAAAATATGAAAAAGGCTTAAACGAAACACATAAAAGTCAAGTCAGTTTACAATGTTCTATATGTGTACAAAGTTTGACGAAATTTGGTCAATTTATTCATAGTTTGCTAAAAATATAAAAATGACAGCCATTATGAAAATATGAAAACATGATGAATGAAATACACACTAGTCAAGTGAGCTTGTAATGTAATATATAGTGTAGCTTACCAAGTCTGATGAAATTTTGAATAATATTTCCTCAGATGTCACATTAACTTAGAAATCTAAAGGTTGCCGCAATTGTTCAAATATAACCACAGCACGAACTAAATACATAAATTTCTAGGCACCATACTTACTAGGTACCTTATGTGTAACTAGTTTAATGAAATTATAACATAGGCATACGGTTTCTTAGATGTATAGTGCAATAAAAAAAATAAAATGGGCGACCATTTCGAAAATATGAACACGGCACAAACGAAACACACAAGAGTTGTGTCAGGTTACTAAGAACTATATGCGTACCACGTTTAATGAAATTCGGTACACGGATTCCCGAGTTTATAGGGGACACACAGCAACGCGCCACGTACGCGCGCGTACACACACACACACACAAAGGAAGGTAATTTTCTCATACGAAAAATTTTGCCTTGAAAAGTAGGCTAAAAAAGTCTTAAGTCCAAGCCTCGAACACCGTCCACAAACACCAGTTGTTTAGGCTACACTACTGTATATGTAGGCTGGTATTTAAAGCATAATGCTCAGTAATTTTTGCATGCCAAGTTTGGTCGAAATTAGACAAACGGTATGCCAAATATTACTTACACTTAAATAATTTTATACGGTTGCCATTTCGAAAATGTGTGGCTTTGAACACTGAAGAAGTATTTCTGACATACTCTACTGAATTTATATGTACTTATATAGTTTTTTTAAAGTAATGTAAAGTTGTCGTCCATAAAACCGGATGTTTACCACTTTTAATCAATGCTTAAATTATTTCCAGTAATGATATAAAATTTTAGCAATTTTATAAATAACTTACATACGACAGTTAGTTTTTATTCATGTAGTGCCAACTTCCATAATGGGGACATACCAAAAATCGAAGTTTCAATCTAAAATTTGAATAACGACACATTAAAATATATTTGATTTCAATTTGTTCAGTAAGCCTTCTTCCCGAAAGATGGCCTAAATCTTTATAGACATATATTTATGTTGAATTTTATTCAACTTGATTAGCTCTATTAGAAAAAAATTACCGAATGTGACCATTGGATGGTGGACTATAATTTGGTTTGAATCGGTTCAAGAATGTCTTAAACTATGACACTATTTTGATTCATGTAGTATTGTTGTTACAAAATAGTGGGCTAAAGTATTGTTGCGAGCCGCGACTGTCTGGCTGGGCGGTGTAGTACGATACTGTGGTGGCGGAGCTAGGACACCCCCTTCCCACTCACTCCTCGGCGCCGTGGCTGTCGGGCAGGGCGGCGAAATACAATACAGTGGCGGCAGCGCTAAAAGGCCTCCTCGGGTGCCGCATGGGTTGTATTACTCCATGATAACCACCTGCGCCCAGTATCGGGTAACCGAGAGAAAATATCGTGATCTGGAATGATCCTGTTCCCTCTTTATCTCTCTGGGTGGTGCTTGACTTTGAAGCGACATCTTTCCAGGAGGTTGGAGAACAGAGACCCGCCGAGATAATTCGAGAAGAAGGAGGGTGGGGTATATAAGGGGGAGCT
>PNEQ01005265.1:0-17528 GCA_003012365.1 Medauroidea extradentata
TTCGATGAATCCTTCCGCGTCATCAGATGTCTCGCCATTGTTATCCATATGGCGTTCGGATTTCGAAAGTGGGTCAACATGAATCAATTTATTTTTGTTGTTTGTATTAATTTTAGTGTGATGTTGCTGCGACGTGGAGCCTTTGACTTTATCACTATATTTAATGCTCTTGGTGGAAGGAGATATATTGCTCGTAGTAACTTCAGTTTCCTTTCCGTCTGGGACAACGTTTACGTCGGTACAAGTGAGGTTATGAAAATCCCGTAACGATTTGAGGGTTCTATTCTCTTCTTGAAGCTCGGAGATCAGCAGAGATTTCAAAAGAGAATTTTCTTCTTTAAGCTCAGTTACCTAGTTCGTGAGTGAGTCAATTTTATCGCTCAGGGAAGCAAACATCTTTTTGACATTATCACCAAGGGACGATAATGCTGAAAGGATCTCTTTGGAAGAACCATCTGTTAGAACCAGTGAAATCGATTCGCTGTTTTTTTAGGCGAAAACATGGTGGTGTCTGTCGTATCCCGTTGTTCACAGTTGTTGCACAGGTAGGTGGCTTCAGTTGTTGTATCTTGGGGTTTAACACATGTTGCATGCACACGCACACCACAGCTGGCCTCACAATAAATACGTTTCTGCTTACCATACAACGGTTTACCGCATATTTCACATTTATCAGAACTCGGGGGCATATACCAAAGTTCTAGTTACGGTTTTTAAGCGATTAACTAAAGTGTAATCACTTAAATCAATGTACAGAGAAGAGCCTACAAAAACGCATCTGCACCCCACAAACACGTCCCGAATGATAATGATAATAATAATAATAATAATAATTCAGTTTCATAACAATTTGACCCATTTAAGATTTCCTGCATAATAAGACTTCCAGATCCATCAGTTTTTCTGCAGATATGTTGTCACATCACCCACTACCGTCTGATGTAACCTCGTTTAATATTTTGACAAAATACCCTACCAGCACAGCAAGTTCCCAGGATGTCCTAGGGACATCCTTTGAGAATATCCGGGTACATGCGATCCTCGGGATGTCCTAGGGATGGATATTTCGGATGTCCGAGAGCTCTAAAAAACTATGTCCCTAGGACGTCCCAAGTAACTCATCGAAAAGTACATCACATCCCAGGAAGCTCCTTGGAAGACGAATTTGGGTCATCCTTAATTCCTCATCTGGGGAGCTTCCAGGTATGTCCTTGCAGGGAGCTCCCACGGAGCTCTTCCGAAGAAAGTACCTGGGATGTCCGAACAGGAGTTATCTGGGATGTCCCAACAGGCACTCCCTGGGATGTCCGAGCAGGAGCTCCCTGGGATGTCCGAGGAGGAGCTCCCTGGGATGTCCGAGCAGATGCTCCCTGGGATGTCCGAGCAGGTGCTCCCTGGGATATGCGAGCACGAGCTCCCACGGACGTAGTGGATTTCGAGGCAAGTTCCTAACATGACCACTAGATAGCTCACGATATTATTTAAATATACATGAGGTTTGTTGCAATTAATTTAGTAGATAAGTCATAATATTGATATATTCCTTAAGAAATTGGTAAATTTATCAATTTCGACACTCATATTTCATTATTACCGATAGACTTTTGGAAGTTGAAGCATTAAAAAAAATGTTATTACAGACGAATTGTTTATTCTAAAGATTTTAAGAGGCTACATTAAGAATTATGTGTATTTGACTGTGTGTTAATTACTAAGTTTACATATCACCAAAACAAATACATTTGTTTTCTTTGGTGTTGAATACTAAACTTTTACTTTTGCTGCTGGAAGGAGCAGCTAGGGATGACCCAAGGATGTTTTTAATACAGGTCCCAGGGAGCTCCTAGGGATGTCCCAGGGACATGTTAAATATAGGTCCTAGGGATGTCTCAGCGATGTGTTTAATACAGGTCACAGGGAGCTCCTAGGGATGTCCGTAGGTAGTACTTTTCCATGAACTTTTCCTACATAAAAATGACTTGAAATGAACTTCCCTAGGACATCCTAGGGATGACAGTTCCCACATCCTACGGACATCCTCAGGATGATTGTGTGCTGGTAGGGTATATCATATCAGTTTGTGTAATGAACATATAAACTGGCATTCAAGTTACACATTACAGATAAAACTAAATGATTTGCTTCTCTCCATTTACAATTTATCCTTATTTGTACAATGTTCGGCTTATCGTTATAAAATTATAAATATGGGTTCAACTGTATTATTATAATCCCCTCGCAATAAATCAAGGTTTGCACTGTAGTTGGTGGAAACACTGGGAAAAAGTAAGAGACACTGAAATTTCATCGTTCAAGCTGTCAGTTGATTGGTCGAATGACATGATTTGATTCAAAATTCTCCAACCTTCGTAGAACTTTAGTAGAGCATGACTGATATTTTAAACAAATGATACCAGGGGCCTTATTCTGTAACTTCTCCTCGATAACATCAGTCATCCATTACTGACTTATGTTAGCGTCAGCGATACAGATAGTCATGCGTGACTGTCTTTCAATAGTATTCTGTTAACCATTTTTGTAATGTTCTTTAACAGAAGTGATAGCCTATAGGTTTGGCAACATTGTAGGTACCTTTCCGAAACCATTAAAATCGCACCGTAAATGTTATATTTCTGGCCATTAGTAGTAACACGCGGCCACACGATTTACATCTTGATGTGCGGCGACGTGAACGTGTTTTTAGGTTAAAGGTTGGTTAATGGATCAACTTTGTGAAATGGAGGCAGAAGCTACGAAGTTTCGTTCTAAGAGAACGACTGTTTGGCAGTACGAAATAATGTTGAAATTCATGAGGCAAAATAAGGAATGTTTCAGAGGTAAATTTTGATACCGCGATGTTTTTATTTTTCGTGTATGAACAATCGCCTATATTGATCTTCGTCCATTTCTGTGAACAGATTTAGGGTATCTCGTGTTTGCTTCCTCATCAATTGCATTTGCCGACGCTTTTCCTTATTTTCGAGTTCATATAGGAAATATAACCTTCGCAATGCCGCCGCCATATTTACATTTTCACGCACACAATCCCGCTAACACCACCTCCCTAGCTGCTGTTACATAAAGTCGCTCACGAAGCGTTTGAACGTCAGCCATGGCACCATGAAGAGTTACAGAATACGAATTAGTCTTGTAACGATAGTCATGTGGTGACATTCTCTATGTAAGGAACGTATGTGAACACAAAACAGTTACAGAATAAGCGCCCAGTATAAGAAAATTATATTTAGTGATTCAACAGTCTGCTTTTAAGAACCGACAGTTCTTGAAGGAACTGAACTGACATGATTATACCTTCGATCGTTTGCATAGGTAAGATATTACATTGTTTCACGCCCCAAACTGATCTAACACTTACAAAACAGTGACAAATGTTACTTTTCTGTTTGAAAAAGTGAGAGAGTGAAAAGTAAACATAAATATGAATAAAAGTAACAGAATAACAATATATGCATTTACAAAAACATAGTCAGATCTACTCAGTCGGATGTTGAACTGTTTTTCCCAAGTGTACAAAAACTCTAAAAGTATTATGTCGGCAGCCTATTTAAAAAAATATATATGCCAGAATCTGCAGATGCTGCACAGGCTATTTCACTCTTTACACCAGTTTTGGACAGTGCAGAATATCCTTTTGTAATTGTGCAATACACGTGTATAGCATTACATGTAATTCCATACTACATACAAGCTGTTCAGGATAAACTGAGCTCTGCTTAAAATTCTTTGTGAAGCATTATGCTGCCATCTTTACTATTGCACAAACTTGCATAAATAATTCACAACTCAAAACTTCTATAATTCCAATTCAATTTCTTTATTGTCCTGTAGAGATTGTACAAGTAGTATAGGACTCGTCATAGAAGAGCTATATACATATTTACAAAATAAAAAAAAGTTCACATTGGAAACTGTTTGACATTATGAACATAAGCAGAGAACTTAACAGTAACTATGTATACAATAATACTATTATTTACACTAACAACTAAAATATAACTGGCACTTGTATCATGGCATTATTTATGGACAGTTAAGCCAATTTTGGCACCAAATACAACACACAGCAGCAACCACGTAAATTATTGTAGAAGTATACATATGTTTATAATTATAAAGATTTACATAACAGTTTCGCAACATATATTTGTGAACGTAAATTCCTTGATGGAATAAAAATTATAACTTAATAATACACATTTCAGAATTTTCTTGGATTTAGGCAGGGTTCTTTCAGATTTTAAAATTGCAGGAAAATTGTATATACAGGCATATAGCAGAGTATTTAGGGCTATTTGCATAGCATTAAGTGTTGTGTGACATTAAGTGAAAATTATTTCTGTTCCTAGTACCGTAACTGTGTATATCATTATTCTGCACCTCATTTTTAAGTATTGTGTGTGCATAAATTAGTGTTTCAAATAAGTATAAACTAGGTATGGTTAGAATTTCCAATTTTCTGAAGAGTGGCTGGCATGAAACTCTAAAATAAGCATTCATTACTATTCTGATATTTTTTTGTAAAATAAATATCTTCTTCGCATCTACAGAGTTTCCCCAGAAAAGTATGCCATACCTTAAATGTGCCTCCATTTAAGTTGATAAGTTTTGAAAGTGTCCGCATTGCAAACGCGGCCGAGCTACTTTTTTTTGACAGATTACGAATGTGGGGTTTCCAATTTAGATTTTCATCAATATAGATGCCTAGGGTTTTTGCAGTGTCTGGCTGGGTTATCTTGTCACCACTAATTGATACAACTGGTTCTGCAAAATTACATCCTGTTTTTTTAAGTCTAAAATGCATCCAAATTGTTTTCAAATTATTCAGTGTTAAGTCGTTTGAACTGAAATATTCTGCGTTGACTTTAGTTAATTTCATAATATTTCTACTTAAATCTGCCTGATTATTCCCATGTATGGATGTATTGGTATCATCAGCGTACAGCACAAATTTGCCGCTCGAGACGTTATGAGGCAAATCATTGACTTACAAGAAGAAGAAGAAGAATGGTCCGAGAACCGAGCCTTGAGGTACGCCAATTGATATTTTTTGCGTATCAGATTTAACATAATATTTGGTATTAGTAGATAGGTTAGTGTACGGCATTACAACTATTTGAGACCGCTGGAATAGATATGATTTAAACCAGTTGAGGGGTACACCTCTGTTGCCATACAAACTTAATTTCTGGATAAGTATAGTATGACTGACAGTGTCGAAAGCCTTACTTAAATCACAGAAAAGTCCTACTGGATATCTCTTGTTATCCAGGTCCAACACTATATTATAAATAAATTCAAATGAGGCAGCGAGTTGCAAAACTTGTCTTGTCCAACAAAGATGGTTTCGAGATAAATCAGTACAACGTCAATGGGTTAGGCAAGTTTTGCTGGCAACACCGATATTTACCATGCTATAAGTACTGGATTATGTTTGTTTTATTCACAAATTTTACTTTAGAGACGTGCTTTGCAACTATCTAAATGCATTGATATAACTATCTCATATTTTTTTACAAAATGGATAAGACAAGTTTTGCAACTCACCGCCTCAAATATTGCTGTGGTAGTTGATTTACCATGCCTGAAACCATGTTGGTTTTTAACTAATATATTATTCTTTTCAAGGAAGGATGATAATCTATTAAACATCATGCACTCCAATATTATTGAAAAAGTAAGCAATAAAGATATAGGCCTATAATTTTGACAAAGATTACAAGCACTTTTTTTATGGAAAGGGATAACTTTAGAACACTTCCGTAGGCTTGGAAAAGTTCCTTGCATGAGAGATTCATTAAACAGATGCAGTAATGGAGTTACTATCGAATCAATACATGTTTAAAAATGAAGTCTGGCACATCATCCAGGCCAGATGAACGTTTACCCTTCATCTTGTTGACTACAGTTAGCAACAAATATATTTGTTGACTATTATAAGTGTTTGGTAGTGTTCCCGTAAGCACCTTCTGCCTAGTACTGTGAAATAAATTACCACAGTTATGTGATAATGAAAATTACAAAAAAAAAAAATCATATGAACCTATACTTACTTACCTGCACATTAAAGGCTCAGAAGCGACAGAGCTATAAGGGTGACCTTTAAATGTGTATCAAATGAAGCATCGCCACAAAGAGCCAACCACTGAACTAATGTGCAACATTCCAGCCAATACATTATTACTATGGACCTTTAGCAACGACGATATAATTTTATTGTTGGAGAGTCTGTAGCAAAGTTTAGTTTTGAAGTACAGCAGCCTGAAAATACTGTTTTCAACTATGTTTAAAGGCTTCGAAACAATGCTTGTAATAGTATTGTACCGAGCCAACAGTTGTGGAGAGCGAGTACAAAAATATATATTTGAAAAAAGTGAATGAAATACTGAAGAATACTAAATACATATAAACAAAAATCAGTACTGAAGTACATATGTTTGCATCAATTTATTTTCAAGTTACGTTATGCAAGTCAATAGAAATAACTTCCGTGAATGACAAGTAGCCGTTGCAAAACATACACAGTATGTAAAATTCAAATAGAAATCATAGTATATAGTACATATTAAATGTTGCGTAAGTGTTCTTAATATGCGTACATATATGTTTCCAAAAACGGAAATGAACAAACAAGATTATGACAATACTATAGGTCCCATGCCTGGGCTCATAAGGTGCAGGTTCCCTTCGACTGCTACAGAAAAACGTCCGTACATCTGAATCCTCTAACCGGCAAATATGCCCAAGCAATTACATTCCAATTTAGCAATGCTGATAATTCAACAACAAAGGCATGAATTCTTTATGACCAAAATAAGTCAGCAATGTCTCGTCCACGGGCACCAATTGATTCCTATTCAACATCATATTTTAGGATAGCAAGTGCAAAACAAACTGACAAATCTAACTTATGGCTAAACGGCTCTCATTATGTTGAAACATTACAAAAGCTAACTAGCAAACCTGTTACGTAACAGAAGCACAGCCGTAACAAGAAGCATACTTATTTACAAAAAGAATTTTTAGTAGACGGCTTCACAAACATGAATTTATAAAATACACAGAAACGTTAGAAACTAAAAACTACACATGACGGCAGCCGCCTTGCCGTCATGTGGGAACAAGTTCTCAACCTGACAGTTAAATACTCTGGAGCTTGTGCACTTACATGCTGTTCACGATGGTCCCAGTAGAAGAGTGAAGGCAAGACCCACCCATACTGTCCGGTAAGCTTGGCCAGAGCTTAGCAATGCGCACGCGCAGGGAAGAAGAGAGGGGATAGCAAAGAGTTAGTAAAGAAAATAATCACGCGAATCGAACCACCATCGATGCTTACACTTGCCGACAAAGTTCCATAAATATTCTCACCGTGCCACCGTCGCTCGGGGAGATAGACAGTGCAATATCCTCTCCAAAAGTCTCTCTTACATATAGAACGACGAATTCACAGAGTCTGCAAACCTAAACAGTACATAATAAAAAGGAATAAGTAATTGTGTTAACACAATCTTGAAGTGAGTATCATCGACAAATAGTCACATGAAAAATATAGATCGTGAAGTATAGTTCAATAGGTACAAAGAAGTCTTGAAGAAGGCGAAGAAATCATACACAGTTCGTAAAGCATCGGAGAATCTCATCTCCGGGAAGTGAAGAAGATAGATGCGACCCAACATCTCAAGGGGCAAGTGACGGCAACCAGCTACGTCACCACACACAACGGGTTGCAGATGGTTGGCAGTGGGAGCATCTTCACCACACAGAAATGTAGCTGCTCGCAGAATCTTCTTGCATCGACTCTTGGCGTGGCTCGGTCACGTGGGAAAACATGAAAAGAAACAATAAGGTGGCAGAAAGAGACAGGAATAAAGCATGAATAGAATATAATAGAGACTCTCAGAAAGAAGAGGAAAGATTAACAAGGTACAGATGCCAAGGAAGCACGCATTAGCCTGGAATAAACAATACATCAAAAGATTAAACACCAAAAGGCAAATCACAAAACATTTAAATATACAATACCATACATACTCATCTCAATTTCAGATTCTTCCCCGGGGAAAATTATACATACTAAATGTTAAACCACAACAATACCCAAAACAAAATGAGATATTATCATACAATCTCAAACTCTTACAATAAAACTTTTTAAATGCGAAACATGGACTTTTCTTGACTTACACAGATTACTCAATAATTGTAATGATACTGTGTTTGGCCCCAAAAATTTACACACAGAAAATGGGCCAGAATAGTTAGGAATAAATTTGCCGCTAATCTTACTCGCTGCGTCGGGCAAACAAAAGTTATGGCATAAAACCCGATCACCCACTGGAAAAGGGGGTTCAACCCTCGATTTATCCAAGTGGTCGTTAACTTCAGTTTTAGCCACAGCGAGGCGTCGTGCCACCCGATAGTACAGCTCATCCCGGTCGACGTCATTCAACAGGGAAGAGGGAGATGGAATACCCCAAACATTCAGGAAGGGATGGGAAGGATGTCGGCCCAAAAACGAAAGACATGGTGGGACACCCATCACACCATGTGGAGTACATTTAAATTTCAAATTTATAAAATCCAGATCCTTATACCATTAGGTCTGATCTATGTTATAGAAAATGGACAAACAGGCTTTTAGATTTTTATTAAACCTCTCCACCTGGTTACCACATAGGTAGTACGGACTTGTGGTGACGTGTTTCGAAGACCATCGAAAACACATGTTATTGAAACTACCTGACGTAAAATAACGGGTATTATCAGTGACCAGAACTTCTGGAGCCCCAAAAAAGTTCCAAACCAAATTTGTCAAAGCATTGACAATAGTGACGGCTTTCATGTTACGGAGTGGTAACAAAAATACAAATTTAGAAAAAGTGTCTAACAAAATTAAGATGCAAACGTTCCCACTCTGGGAACGTGTAAAGGGACCAAAAATTTCTAAGTGGGCCACCTGCCAAGGCATATCAGGTAGTTTACCAACGGCCGTACCAAAATTAGCTTGTTGAGTCTGTTTGCACTTCTGACAGTCCTCGTAGATACGGACATACTCAGCAACTTCTTGCTTTAATTTAGGCCAGGCAAAGGTGGCAGAAATTTTCTGGAAGGTCTTGTTAATTCCTTGGTGCCCGCCAAAAGCTGAGTCGTGATAATAGCGAAAGATCAACGGACGCATAGAAACGAGTGCCAACAATTTCCGTGCACGCCCGAAAGTGCCAGTAAAATACAATATTCCGTGCTCGTCAGCATACGGAACAGAGGCACCCTGTGTCAGCTCCTGACGCACCTGTATACACCACGCATCATTCTTTTGCCCATCCTTAATGCCTGTAAAACATTCTGGAAAGCTTTGTAGAAGGGCACATGAGTCCCTTTTTATGTCATCCTCGATGATGAACTCAGCGAGATCAAACATCCTAGAAAGCGAATCTGCCACCACGTTATCAGTACCGCGAACATGATGAATTTGAAACCTGAAGCGGGAAAGACGTAAAACCCATCTACATAATTTCCCCAGCTGACTTGGATGATTCAACACCCAGCTAAGGGCCTGATTATCTGTGTACAGGTCACATTCATCATGCTCGATATAAGAAAACTTTTCCAGGCCAAAAAGGCATGCCAAAGTTTCTTTTTCATAGGTGCTCAAATTACTTTCGCTTTCTGAAAGTGATGGGGTGGAAAAAGCTACTGGCCCGATACCCTCCGTTGTTCTCTGCCCGAGCACAGCTCCAAGTGCAATAGAGGAAGTGTCAACCTGTACCACAAACCTCTCGGAAAAATTAGGAAGATGCAAAATCGGGGGGTGGGGGTGGGGGGGGGGCTCGCCAAACACACTTTAAAACCATAAAAGCTTTCTCTTGCTGGGCACCCCACTGAAAATCTACATTTTTTTCTTTTTAAATAATTTAATGGAGCAGCCACCTCGGAAAATTTGTGAATAAATCTTGAATAATAACCTAATAAGCCCAGAAATCTTTGAACACCCTTAATGTTCCGTGGACGTGAAAAATTTACTATTGGTGCCACCCGCTCAGGGTCCATTAACAATTTGCCATCTGAAATAATATAGCCTAAAAACTTGACCTGTGTTTGGGCTAACTCTACCTTAGCAGAGTTAACAGTGAGCCCAACCTCTCTCAGAGGTCAACACCCTTTTCAGGTGCTCGAGATGTTGCTCAAAAGATTGACTGTAAATAATAACGTCATAGATGTAATTGAAGACAAAAATATATTTGAAGTCAGAGAGTACATGGTCCAATACTCTACTGAGGGCTTGACTCCCAAAATTAGCTCCCATGGGAATTCGCGTGAATTCATATTGATTCAAGGGAGTATTGAATGCTGTGTATATACGACATGAGGGGTCTTATAGACATTGGTGAAAGCTGTTGTTCAAATCCAGAACAGAATAATATTTTGCCTTACCTAAATGTTGCAAGGCATCTTCAACTGTACGCAAGGGAAACTGGTCTTCAATAATTTTACGGTTCATCTTAATGTGATTAACCACTAACCGGTAACCACCATCTTTCCTCTTAACCAAGAAACCTGGTGAACAGTACTCTGAGCTTGAAGTGGTGATGACCACGGCTGCCAATAATTATCTATGATTTGACGAAAAGCTTGTAATTTAGGAGGGGCACAATGAAAATAACGCTCCTGAACAGGTGAACTATCGGTAAGAGAAAATTTATATGGGAGGACATCACATTCCCCAATTTTAGGAGTCAGCACATCCTGAAATGCATTACGTAGATCATCTAGTTGGCTATCTTGCTCGGACACCGCAGTGACTTGCTCAGCTGTTAAAAGGTTACCTCGTGGGTTGAAACGTGTATACATACGCCCCTTAATGTTAGGCGCAAAACCAAAAGATAGGGTACTATCATCAAAATTTAACATCACGTGAGCATGACTTAAAAATTCCAATCCCAACACTACTTCGTAGTTAAATTCATTAAACACCCAAAAGGGATATGACCACGAAAACCTGCCAATTTTAAAGTGAAAAATGACATAACGGTCTAATTCCACGATTTGACTGTTAGCCAAACAAACTTGCAAACCTCGTGACTTCTGAAAATGAACCTTATGTTTAGAAACTGTACCAAAAAATTTAGAACTGATCAAGCAGCGAGTAGCTCCCGTGTCAATAAGAGCTTCCGCACTGCGTCCGTAAAACGTAGTTTTGACAACGCTCATACCTGTGTTGGGCGGGCTTTTAGCATGCCGGTTAGAAACGCAGCACTTGTTCCCAACCTTCATTTGTTTCCCGGACACTTAGCACTCAAGTGCCCTGCCTTACGACAGCGAAAACATCGCCGCGAAACCAAGGGCACGGGAGGGTGTTTACAATGTTCACGAACGTGACCACTTTTCAGCACAATTCGCGCATCAGTGATTGTCTGCCTCGCCGCCGCCCGCATATGACGGCCTTGAACTTGCTATATTAACCACATGGCCTCTACTGTTACCCGTCTGACTAGTCGGGTGTTGAGCGATAGAAAATAACAGCCTGATATTCAACCACCGCCTCCTCGCGACCTTGAACTTCACTAGCCAAAACACGTAACTTCAGTAAAGACTTAGGCAGAGCGCTCAAAGTGCATAATTGTCTAGTTTGAGGAGAAAAATTTTCTGTGATTATATCCACAAGCTCTTCCTTAGTGGATTTCATGTTCAGTGTACGTTCATAGCTCACAATTGAGTCGATGAACTCGTGCATAGGCTCTTTGGGACGTTGAAACCTCAACACAAAATCGCGCTGACAGCGCTGAAGCACTCGCGACGGGAATGCAAAAGCCAACACTTTATTTTTATACACCTCAAAATGTCCAGAACTACTGTTTACGATTTCAGTTATTAGTGTCAAAAAGTAACCGCCACATTTAGTAGCCAAAGCACGTAACAAATGTTGATCTGACCCTAATTTTAAGTCTGCAACTTTATTGGCCGCCACAATAAAGTTTAAAACATTAGCGGGTTCAGTGTGAGACAATTGAGGAAGTGGATGTATGGACTGAAGTAACAATTTACTGTTGAATTAGTCGACACTCATCGGGGATATTCCAGCGGCGTCATCGGTCGTGTGTGACGAGGCCTGAGGAGACTCACGCACGTAAGTTATGGCAAGTCGTCGAAGTTGCGTGATGGTTGCCGACTCAGGATACTCTATTTTGCAATCATCTGGAAACAGCTGTAGGTCCTCCTTAGGCAGCGAGTAAAGATACGACACTTTGACGGTGGTATTCATAGTGAAACAGAAAAACAGGCAAAGTATTAACACCAAAGCAGAGCAGAGTAGTGCAGCCTATTTGTACCGAGCCTGCAGTTTCGGAGAACGAATACAAAATATATATTTGAAAAAAGTGAATGAAATACTGAAAAATACTAAATACACATAAACAGAAATCAGTACTGAAGTACATGTTTGCATCAATTTATTTTCAAGATATGTTATGCAAGTCAACAGAAATAACGTCCGTGAAAGGCAAGTAGCCGTTGCAAAACATACACAGTATGTAAAATTCAAATAGAAATCATAGTATATAGTACATATTAAATGTTGCGTAAATGTTCTTAATATGCGTACATATATGTTTCAAAAAACGGAAATGAACAAACAAGATTATGACGATACTATAGGTCTCATGCCTGGGCTCATAAGGTGCAGGTCCCCTTCGTCCGCTACAGAAAAACGTCCGTACATCTGAATCCTCTAACCGGCAAATATGCCCAAGCAATTACAATCAAGTTTAGTAATGCTGATAATTCAAAGACAAAGGCATGAATTCTTTAAGACCAAAATAAGTCAGCAATGTCTCGTCCACAGGCTCCAATTGATTCCTATTCAACATCATATTTTAGGATAGCAAGTGCAAAACAAACTGACAAATCTAACGTATGGCCACACGGCCCTCATTATGTTGAAACATTACAAAAGCTAACTAGCAAAACTGTTACGTAACAGAAGCACAGCCTTAACAAGAAGCATACTTATTTACAAAAAGAATTTTTAATAGACGCCTTCCAAAACATGACTTTACAAAAGACACAGAAATGTTAGAAGCTAAAAACTACACATGATGGCAGCTGCCTTGCCATCATGGGGGAACAAGTTCTCAACCTAACTGACAATTACATACTCTGGAGCTTGTGCACTTACATGCTGTTCACGATGGTGTCAGTAGAAGAGGGAAGGCAAGGCCCACACATACACTCCGGTAAGCTTGGCCAGAGCTTAGCAATGCGCACGCACAGGGACGAAGAGAGTGGATAGCAAAGAGTTAGTAAAATAAAAAATCACGCGAATCGAACCACCATCGATGCTTACACTTGCCGACAAAGTTCCATAAATATTCTCACCGTGCCACCGTCGCTCGGGAAGATAGACTATGCAGTATCATAATAATTACATTCTTTCCTTGTTCAAAAAGTATTTTCTTTGTATACATTACCACAATGAGTGCATATGGAATACAGTGAAACCTCGTTAATACAAACCCTGTTTATAGAGTAATTATATTTCCCCTTGGAATAAAATGAGACGTTAAATTTTAACTTAAATATCCTAAAACAGTTTTCTTTTACATAAAACCAAGTAAAATCAAGTACAGTGGTTAAAAAAAAGTAACGGTGGAGGTATCAAATTTTGTATCTTGGAATTAAACGTACTGGAAATATATTTACAGAAATTTTTAGTTTTTGTGAACACCCATTATTACAAACATTATTACAAATTGCGAAAATTAAGGTCCCTTGTAGTTTGTATTAATGATGTTAAACTGTAGGTAGTTTCATAAAAAAATGTATTTGCCTATGCATTACAACGAATGTGAAGTGCATGGTGGGCAGCTGTTGGTTAACATAAGCTGTTGGTCCAGAGTAACTAAAGGGCGCAGACTACATCAATTCTCGTCATTTTTTAATTTTTATATTTGTGTCAGATATTTTTTATCTTATTTTAGACATAAATTGTGACTAAATTTTGCTCTTTTTACATTTTTTTTTATCTCTCATAGTTTTCGCATATTGACTCGTAAATGTCAAAATTTGCATTTCTAGGTTTGGTGACCACCACTAAAATCAACTGACATACCAAACTGAAAACATTTACGTAGAATAACTATGGTATAGGATACAATGTCTCCTACACAAAAACAAAAAAAAAAAGTTATATATTTTTGTATTTAAAAATAATAGCTGAAATTTGAAATAAAAATTTTAAAAAATCAATAATTTCAAAAACATAAAAAAAATTCGTATTTTGTTAGTAGTAGTAAAAACCAACCATTGGTAGCCTTTATGTAACCAGTATGGCCACAGGATTAAAAACTTTACTATTTATAAAGTTTTGCAGGATACACAGTAATAAGTTTATAGAACGCCAAATTTACAGCATCCTTTTTCGCAAGAGAATAATTGTAATTTAACATAAAGTTGTTTCAGGCCCTATTCCTACTGTAGATATTCCTCTGTGTATTTTACTTGAGCAACATATTAAAAAATACTTTTCATAATATTTGTCAAACATAAATGCTTCAATGACTTTTTTCCTCTGGCTCCATACCACGAAAACACCGCTGCAGCATCATCCGATAGGACTCTTTGCCACACTCGCCTGGTTGCAGTGCTTAAGTGATTACCACCAACTTTATTAATTAGTGACACCTGCAAATATTAATTTCAAAATTCATTGTATGACCCACACATTAAATGAATAGTAATAATTCAATTAAGTTAATGAAAAATTACTATACCAACATATACAATTTACTTTTAACACTGCACCATTTGTTACAAAATGTGTGTAAAAATAAACTACCATTTTGGGAAATTGCATATTAGTTTTGTAAATTTATACCACTACAATAAACGTTACTTGGCATGAATTTTTTGTCATTTTAGTTAAGTACTAACACTGGTTCTTATTTCTTGCACTTTATTAATTCTTATTGTACTAACGCTACCAGTATACATTCCCCTCCCCCTTTATCAGTGGCCTACTTATGCAACAAGTATTTTGTCTTTTGCTAAGTCTCGAATATTTACTTTGTCACTGAAACTAAGAATAAGAACTTCGTGATCTCTCTTTTAGGTGGATTTTTAAGATATTACACTGTAGACCATGGAGTCGGGTATAACTGTACATAAGGTCGTGTACCATGCGCTCATGGGTAAGCAAGATATTGCAATTAAATAAACATGTTATATGAAGACGTAGGTTGCTGACAAATGATGCGGGAGATATCGAATAATTTTATTTTAGAAGTGTGCAACGAGCGTCTAGCAGAATGGATATGAGAGTAAAGTAACACCGCTGTCTGAGTGGCCAGCCACGCACACATTAATCTCCACAAGCTTTATAAACACCCTCTTACCTCACTCCCTGCAGTTCTACCCCCTACACAATAGAACTACTCAGGAAAGTCATCTCTGGTTCCTGTCTTATTATTGGTCGCTTCTTAACGTCACTGCCAGCTACCTGCCTGTTCTTACCTGCAGTGTCTGTTCCATCAGTCCTACTACCAAATACCAACTTCCCCCAGCTTATTCCTCGTCACATCCTTGTTTTGCCCCCTCCACCTCCCTATACTGTCATCTAAGGTACCCTTCCACATACCTTTTGCAAACATAGTCTAATATGACAATGCAGTCCTTACTATTGCATTTTCCTTCCAGTTCCTCTACCCTCCTACATAGCCTATATACATCTACATTTGCTTCCATTCTTTTCTGTCTTTCCTCCTCAATTTTCTCCCTTGCCCTTTTACATTGGCCATTAAGTTTTTTAACCCCCACCAACAAACTCCCCAAACCATCCTCCCTTTTTACTTCCTCCTCTATGCTCCAATTCTAAGTTTCAATTCCATTTCCTTCTTTTTTCAACTCCAATTCCTGCCTTACTTCACTTAATCCCTTAAAAATCTTTCCCCCTAGCATTTCACCCAGGCAGTTCAGTGCCAAGTCCCCACTCAGACCTATATTTCCTTTCTTCTGGATCCTAGTCTCTACGTTTGCCAACTTCTCCCTTACCACTGTTTCCTGCAACTGCTAATACACTTTCTGTACTCTTAGGGCCTACTTACACTATCCCAATCCTTACAAAGCTACTCCTGGCACAGATTTTCCTCCATTATTGCACATTCTGCATGCATCCAACTGGACTGAAGTAAGCTCTATCCGCCAGCTCTATCCAGTCCCGGACAGGCGTGTAGCTCTGGATAGAGCTAACTTCAGTCCAGTTGCCACCAGCCCTCACATTTGTCGCACTGGACACCTACATCTTCTTTCCACACCTTTTTACAATCTACATATTTAGGGTTAAGCCTTCCTTTCACCTTTCCATCTTTTCCAGACATTTTCACTAACCTACAACACATACCGATACAAACTCTTCCTACACTACTAACAAATCAGTCTATATATATTTTTTTTTCTTACACTACTCCAACCTATCTGCCTAACCTAACTTCAACTAAGTTACTAGGGCTTACATACATGGCCACAGGGTAACTGCAGATCAACAAACTTTAATAATGTTACGGTGGAAATTTTCAAGGTTTACTTTTTTTTAAGAGAGTCCTGTTTTTTCTTCGGACATGTTGTATAATTTGATGTTTTACGTCTTTGTGTAGAGTTATCGGGTTAGCTTGTTAAATTTGTTTTATCTCACATCCGATGGAGGATATTTTTCTTGGTGTCGTGGCCAGATTAAATAGTCGGTAGTTTGGTTTTTTGTTAAATTTCTCTTGGTTTGTTATATTAGGCCCTTAAGGCAAGGTGACGTTATTTCCTTTTGGGATTAGGCTGAACCCAGTGCCTGGCCGTGCTGTGTTGTGTTGTGCGGGCCGGCTCTCGGCAGGGCTGCCTGGCTGCAGTTGTATGTGCCTTGTAGCGTGGGAGGTCTGTCGGGATGGTATCTGCTGCGACATGATATCGGACGTGCTTGGGCTGGCGTTCTTTGCAGTGAAGTTTCTTTCTTCAGCTTACTGCGTGGCACGCTACCAGGAGGCGGGGGAGAGTTGCTTGGCTGTAGTTTAGGGTATAGGTTTTGCTGACGCGTGGTAGCAACAGCATCATGCGGGTGGCACGAGCCACGTGGACGAAGTGGCGTGATCGCGCAGTGCACGCTGATTGGGCGCTGTTGTGCTGACGATCATGGGGGCGGCTAGTGACGCGCATGGTAGCATCCTGGTGATCGAGGCTTTTTGTTCCGAACCTTCGACAAGGACAGTCGGAGCTGTCCTTGAGACGTCGTCAACGAGGACAGATGTGGTCGTTTGATACACGTTTTTATTTTTAACTTTTCTTGAAGAGGCTGTCGGAGGGGCCAGAGACGACCCCCGAAATGGAACTTCGTTAGGCTGAGTATAGCCATGTAGTTCTTAATTTCCCTCTATTTGTATTAAGTTAGTTTTTAACCTGCGAACCACATTTCAACACACACCCTGACATATAGTTCTTAAAGAGTTTATTTTAACTTAATTAGAGTTAGAGGCCGT
>PNEQ01005266.1:0-11456 GCA_003012365.1 Medauroidea extradentata
GTCGGTCTCGGTGGGCGGTAATAATGTTCAGTAATATTTGCGTGCCCTGTGGTGTGTGCCTGCACTACGGGACTCTTTCCCAGATGGGCGCATGAATATCTGTTCCGGCAGGTACGCGTGCTCTCATAGAAGAGCAGTGGATCTCAAGATGGCGTCGCGGTAAGTTTAAGTAACGCGGCAAGCACTGATATGTCTCTCTATAAGAAAGTTAACCTTCAATACGTAACACTGTTAAACACAAAGTACATAGTAAACAATTTTTAAATATGATTTTTTTTGCTAATATGCAGTAAATACACATGTAAAGGAAACAGTCTGCCTCACCATAAATAGCCTATACCAAACCAATCCTATAGTTTGTGGTATCATCGACGGCCTAAGTATGTGCACATATAGCTTGCTTGGCTCACATTATGGTGACATGGGTTCGATTCCCAGCAAACAAGCCTAATTTTACATGTTGTGGGAACAGCCTTCAGCATTAGTGCAAGTTTGCATGCAGTTAACCCGTTATAGTCTATCCCATGATTGAGTGCACATATATTGTTGGTCATTGTAACACAATTCAGTGAGGTACCTTATTACTCACCACTTGGTTTCTAGCATTTTCTGGCATATCTTGATCATTTCCCCTTCACTCGTACTCGGACTTTACTGAAACACGAGTTCACAAAGAAAACATAATTGCTATTTTCATAAATAAATAGTTTCATATAGAAAGAACATAGGTAAGCTGTCAAAACAGGCTCTCCTTCGTGGTATAGACTATACCTATGTACTTGTTTTCCATGGCTTCTTCACCAGCACTAAGGATGTTCTTGCTGAGTGCTCCTCATATCGACGACCTAGTTCAAAAGGGAAACCACTAAAAAATATCATTTTTGAGACTGTAGGCCTAAACTAATATGTGGAGAGAAGTACACATTACCCAGTTGAAAATAAAAATATCATGTAAATTCACGTGTTTAAATAATACAGCACTGTATTCTGTTTACCAGTAAAGAGGTAAACTAGTATTTTATTTTAATTGTTTTAATTTAGTCAAACGGAAAATATAAACTTAACCAACCTTACATATATGTCTCTGTATTTTCGCTCCGAAATAATATCTACCCAATATTTTTAATTCCACATTTTTCAGCTTAACACAAACATTTATAATATATTTAACTCAAAACTGGGGATTTTTACCTCTTTTCCTTTTGACCTTGGCCACCGATATGTATGAGCTCACATGGTGCACATCCAGGTCGCAGAGATTAGAGAAACGTACAGATGGAGCATGGTGTAAATATCCTGGTGAATGAGGCCTTGTGATGGAAGGAGAAGGAGACCATCCATGTATCAAAATAAGTGTGTTTTGTCCAACCATAACCTCATTTCTCAATATATCCACATGAACATATGATTGCACTGTCATATTGTTATGTGAATATACAGTCAGCTTTGACCTTAGTATAGACTGCTAATGATCCATCTGTATTTTTATCTAATCTTTGTCAGGCCGAAGTGGAGGAGTGTGGTGACATCACAGTTTGTGGTGCCACTCCTGGGAGCACTGACACTGCACACATCGCCGGCGCCCAGTTCAGGGCCCATACTGGCACATATCCTCAATATCCTCGAGGCATTCAACATGACGGCCGCAGATGACCAGGGCATCCAAGCTCGGGTTGCCACTATGCACCGTATCGTCGAGATCTTCAAGCACGCATTCGCTAAGCGGCCGTCACTCGGTGACCCTGAGTTCGTCAACCTCGACAAGGTACGAGCTGATTTACTACCTCCCTTCTGCAGTCATGCTGTAGGGATAATCTACATCGATACTATGTGGCTTGGCAAACCTGAGAGTGATGCCTGGTAATGCTGTGTTAGTCAGCCTCGACAGTTTTCTAGCAACTTTACTATCTCCTGCATTCGTGATGTAAGGATTATCCCTGTCAAGACTGCGGTGCTTGGCAACCCTGAGTTAGCCAACTTTGATAATGTACGAGCATCTTTAATATCCCCTGTATTTGTGCAGTAGAGATTATCTGCATCGAAACTGTGTGACTTGGTGGCACTGAGATCGCCGACCTCGACATTGTACTATCTCCTGTATTCATAACATAACATTCAACCTGCAGTTGGGCTGACGCCTATTGTTAAGTCTCTTTCTTAGCTTCATTTCATGTCCACGACCTCTCGAATGCCCTCCTTAACCATCCAACACTACTCTTCACCACCACCAGATTCTCATACAAAGCATTCCACTCCCTCACCGTTCTCACCAGCTAGGATTGTCTTCCACCTCTCCATCCTCTTCCAAATCTTCCAGACCTTCTTGTTGTTGTCTGTTCTCCATCTATACAGTCCCTTAGTCAGCCTTACCTTCAACTAACCTCTGCCTCCTCCATCCTTATTTATTATCCTAAACTGTCTGACCAGTCAAAGCCTCTTCTCCTGTGCAGGAAGTGCCACCCCATTGCGTTGAGCATTCGAGGTGGCCTAAAATTAGCATCATCCTCTCCGACCTGCCTCTGTCGTCGTCACCTACCCTTTACCCACCTGGCTGCCCTTCTCTGCACACTCCCCTGTTACTCCACATCAACTTCCATGTGCTGGTCCTGTACTGCAGCAGCATGTTCCAGATTTGTCCTAATAGTGCCATATGCTTCCTCCTTCACCTTAAGAGTTCACCCCTTTAGAACCATTTTCATCATTTCTAGAGACTTCCTCCTTTTAAAAACCACTCTCTAAACTTTGGTTGTCAATAAAAAATCTCCTTGCAACAACACCCCAAGGTATCTCTTGATCTCCCCATTTAAAAATTTCCCTGCTCCTTTACTTTTTCTTTATAAATCTTTCTACCTTTGGCTTTTTCACACTGATCATAATTTTATTACTGATTGTCCATCTCCTTACTTGCTCAATATCCTCCTACAACTAGTCTATCCCACTGCCATCTTTATATAAGACACAATCGTCTGCAAACAGCCTCAATTTGTTACTAACACCTACCTCAGTGCCGTTTACCATAATAGTAAACAAAAGAGGCACAGTACACTTCCCTGTGGCACCTCCGATGTTACCCTTTCTTCCAGTGACAAAACCTCCTCTACCTTCACTCTTTATCCTTGTTCTCGCCGAAAATCCCGAATCTTCTCCACTACCCGTTTGTCCTCGAGGAGTGTGTCTACTTTTTCCATGAGCAAATCATGTTGTACCTTGTCGAATGCCTTTTCGAAACCTATGAAGTAGGCATCCATCTGTTTTTCCTCGTCCACTGCCTTCACTAAATTCTCCATGTGACCAACCAGCTGTGTCTCACATGAGAGTTCTCTCCTAAACCCATACTGACTCTTCCGCACCCAATTCCTCTCATTCATTACCTGTAACATGCTGTACCACCAGCCTCTCCGTTATTTTCCCTACATATAAAGTGAGGCTCATTGGCCAAGCTTCTAGGATATCTGTTTTCCTTCCCCCGCCTGTTTGTATACTTGCACCAATAGAGCCTCATTCCATAATTTTGATAATCTTTCTTCCTTCAGTGACCACCTAAATAATAATCATGGTACCGACACAGTTATCTCCTTCCAAACTTAAGCACACCATTATATATTTCAGCAAACCTCCTGCCTTTCTGACCCTCATGCCCCTGATTACCCTTGCCATATCACTCTCCTCTATCCTTAACATACATGTTGCCCCACATTCCCTGGCAGTTTCCTTTACCATTCATCATTAGCCTAAAATGCTATGCTTGTAGCATCTCAACTTTCTCCCTATCGTTTGTTGTCCACAATACCTCACTATCAGTCAACACTGGTTTTACATATCCCCACCCCTTATCATCCAAATGTTTCCCTAAATCTCTGTCCCTCCATCTTTTTAATCCCTTCTGTAATGTTATCTAAATAATCATATTATGCATCAGTGATATTCCTACCTAGCTCCTTATTCATCTTCTTCCCTAATACTCTCCATTCACTCTTTTTCCACCTTGCTTGCATCTGCCTGCCTTTTCTTCAATTTCCTAATTTCTCTTCTATAGTATGGAAGATCATCATCTGCCCATATCAACATACTATGGACAAATTTTTTCAGCATCTCGTTTACAATTTCCATGAGTATTACCCACATCTCATCTACACTATTTTCCTTTGATCATCTCTCAACATTTTCACATAGAAACTGCTCTGCCCTCTTCTGATTGCCCCCTTCCATACTGTCATACCAATAATATATTAACCAACATCACTGTCTTCAGTTTCCTCAAGCCAATATCCACCACTAGAGGGACTGCTGTGGCCGAGGGGTCAGACCTTTCGCCTCCCACCAAGACGACCCGGGTTTGATCCCTGGCGGGGTCGGTCCCCGGATTTTCGCATGTGGGAATAGTGCCAGACGATATCGCTGGTCGGTGGGTTTACTCAGGGATCTCCCGTTTTCCCCGCCCATTCATTCCTGCGCCGCTCTATACTCGCCTCATATCACCCTTCACCAGCGCTAAAGACCTCGATCTTAAGGGATGACCAAAAATCTCTCACTCACTCCACTACTTAGAATGCCATGGTCACTAATTCCATCCAATAAACACACTCCCTGAATGACATCCTCTGGCCTGGCACCACATGCGACACAGACCCAACACCTATTCCATTCCCTCTAGTTGATCTGTCTACTGCTTGCAGTAGACCTTCATTGACAAGGTGTGTACCCATTCCAGGACCTGGGTTTAGGTGTTGGTGCCATGGGCAAGTTAAAGTTAACAGCCATCCCAAACAATTTTAAATGCTTTTAATGGTTCGTTATCTGTTGTGTTCATTAGGTTGACGTTGCAGATTGGGTGTATGTTGCCGAGAATTGTTGGTTAGTAGATTCACTATAGTACTTTAGTCACTAGTAGTGCTGCAAGTGAAATACATATAATTCGAAGAAAGATTGATTGAGAAATATACATTACAGTGGAATACTATTCACATAGAAAAAATTTAAGTTTTGTTATATTTTTGGAAGTTGCTCCCCACACCCGCCCACTCCAATCTGCCACCCTGGGCATTTGCCCAGTCTGGCTAGTTATAATATGGGACCTGAACAATTCTGTGTTTAATTTCACCCATAACCTCTGATCCCTCTACTCATTTTACTTCTGCCATAATCAGGTCACCTGCCAAAACTATCGACTACCTGTCTCTCAATCTATCAACCCTCCCTATAATTTCTTTAGTCACTTGCTAACCCTGACCTAGAGGCCTGTATGCTGCTAACAATACCGGATCATTTTCGTCATTTCATACATCTCATTGGTCCAATTAACTGTTCCTGTGTGTCCATGTGTTATTTTATGTATGTTATGTAAAGTAAATGTAGAATGATGTTTGGACTGCTCGGGAATTTGACCTGCACTCCTAACATGCAGGGAAGAGCAGTGGTTGCAAGATAAGTAGAAGTACAGAGTTAATCTTCACGGAACTGTCTTACTGTAAATCCAGCCAAAATACATAGTATTATTGTTTGGTATCAGTGCCTTATGTCATATTTAGCGAGGATATAAAGAGAACACCACGTTTGCCGGACACTAGACGTGTATTTACAAAATATTTACATCAATACATACGACCCCAGTAATCCCTTGTCCTGCCTTGACAATGGAATGTGCCTGGCCCACCATGTGGCCTCGCACTGACAGGCTGTCAGGTGCGCATCGCTTCTGCATATGGCAGTTACGTGCCGCCACATCATCCATAAATAGTTTTCTCCCCTCTGTAGATAGTTTTTAACAATATCATAATTACTCTTTCAAAAAATGTCATCACCTCAGGTGTTACAATGTATCAGACATTTATCATGGGCTCCTCGTGTTACCAAAGTATGCAGGAAAGTACACAGTTTACTACATTCACTGAGATGATTAATCCAAAATACTTGAAAATCACGTTAGTTCAAAGCGTTTTTATGTGTGTAATTGACTATTGAGACGTAGTTTATAATAGTCTCAAAAAATTTTATTCTGCACTTTTGCAGAAACTTCAAAATGAATACATAGGATATAATCTCAACTTAACACCACGTGACAGAGTAAATGTCTATCGCAAGAAGAAATCTTGGCTTAAGTTGGACAAAAGAAAATCCACACATTCTCTGTCTTATCGAATGTTTTTTTCTTATTTGAATGATCGCCGCTCAATAAACACACGCTCTTATCTGACTACAGATTGCTGTACCTCTGCACAAAACAAAATCTTGTTCAGATTCCCTCTTGGAACACTTTAAAAATTTATTATAGAAATATCCATAATTTCTATACATTTAAGAAGCATCTCAGCCATCCTAATGAGTAAAGGATGAAGCTAGCTACTCTCTTTGTGTTCATGTTTGTATGTATGGCTGTGAAAGAAGAAATGGAGAGAGAGAGAGAGAGAGAGAGAGAAAGAGCAAGAATGAGCAAAAATGTCTCAGGGTAATGGATTATTATATTTTTCCTTTGAGCATTTGAATGTGTATATTTGTGTATTTGTGTGCGGATGATTTTAGTGTTTAAGCAGTTTTTTTCTCATGTATGTATATGTGTGTATCTGTTTATGTATTCATATATGTATTGTATAATAATTTTTTTTTTGTAATATCATGTGTACTGGGTCCAGTGTAAGATGTGGTGTCCGTATCTTAATTGCACCTTAATGACCGTATAAATAAATAAATAAATAAATAATGAATAAGATATCTGTGGAGCGCAAGAGGGGACTAACTACAGTCGTATGTTGCTACCGTACATGGAAAATACCATCGTGCAACATTTTGCCACTATCATTTTAGTTTCCAATTTATCCCAGGATTCGCGTTGAGTTATTATTATGGGGTTGTTTCTGGACATCCTGTATATGTTACAGTTTAAAATATAAAACTAGTAAATGTTGTAAACCCGGCAGCTGCCGGGTGTGAGCTCGCCGACCCAGGAGGGGAACATCTGCTGTGTCCTTGTCGGGATCTCTTGACGAACATAATCCGGTCGGCCTTGGAATGCGGCGGCGTAGTTGAAATAGGCTAGGGTGTGGGTGTCGCTTGGGTCGAAGGCTGGTCGTAAACTAATTAACGTATGGGTGGGAGGGTGCGCCAGCGACAGGACAAAGAGGTCCTCCTGCAGGCTCCAGCTGTCCTTGTTGTCCAGCTGCTTCTTCCTTCCTCAGGGGTGCCTTTGTACAAGTTCCCTGCCGCCATTGAACGAACGGTCGCATATATAAATTCAAAGGTGCCGCTGCCTCTCTTTAAACACGTGCAGTTTCCTTGTCTTTCTTCTTCTTCATAAAATAAAATCTACTCTTCTTGGGTAAGGTGTAGGTGATTCGGAATAAAGTGAGCACTCAAAAAAGCTCTGATTAATTTATATTTTCTGCCAGTTTATATCTTTCCGCTACATGTAAACATCAACATTGCCACGTGCTTTTATTTACATAGGCATGTAAAATGTTTACATTTACGTTACAGTGCTTCGATAAATTTTAGCTACAATATGTACTCATTAAATGCACGGGGGCTGAATACATGCTATACTCAGTAGTAATCTTAGTTATAAATACCTGCTAGTAAACGTCTTATAACACTGGTTTCTCTGCGTCTACTCTAACGGCGCCATTACCGTTACGAATCTCGTAAACGCATGCACAGTATATTCGAACTTTTAAATTAAAACCGCCACTAAAAACACGACACACGCAACTCAAGAATTCAAGTTCCGTTCAGCATACTGTAATGAACGACGACGACGCACGTAAAGAGAAACAATAAATAACGTATTTTCTTAATGTGTGAAACAGGGGAAAAAATGCTGCTTCTATTTCCAGATACTTAGGTTGGCGATCATAAAACATAACAACTTACATTACTGATGACTTCACATAATTTATCAATGACATTCATGAACAGTCACTTCTAATACTTTTATATGTGTTTATCAGAAACCCATATTCATTACATAACGGACAAACAAACTGAATGACGCAATTCGCTTCCAAGTGGCGAAAATCTAACTCTGGTGCCATCTGTCGGTGAAATTTTAAGCTACCTCTGTGGCGCGAAGCGATAGCGGCATGTGCCAACGATAATCGACACGGTTGCGTCGCTTTGTACTGCCGCTAATTAAATAAAATTGTACAGTCAGTAGGTATGTCAGTAAGAACTTAAATAAATATTTTAAAGTATATTAAATACAGAGAGGTCGTTTCCAATTGATGTTGTTTCAATAATGCTGTATTCAAATAAGAAAATAGACGGAACTACATGCAGTTATTCTCTACCAACCATACAAACAACAATGTAACTGTTGTTAATGTTGACTTATATGCAGTAACGGCTAGTGATTTTTTTCAAAGGTTAAATCTTTAGTGCTCACTTTATTCCGAATGGCATAATAATAATAATAATAATAATAATAATAATAATAATAATAATAATAATAATAATAATAATAATAATACGTCTTTATTTGGCGCAGTTAAGGCAATTTTGCCTTCTCGTACACTGTACCTTATACATCACACACATTCTACAATTGACACTGTTTAAAAAATTTTAATAACACGGAATACTTGAAGCAGGAGCAATCCTTAACAATTTTCCTGTCGACATACAATGATTTTACGTGTTCTTTATTTTAGTAATAACATTTTTAGTCCTTTCATGGGTGCAAAACTCTTTCGCTAAAATTGTGACTATAGCACTTCCTTAAGAGTGTGTGGTAGATAAATTAACGCTGAAAACATCCATTGATTTCTACGCTTTTTTCGAAGCCAATGTGGATAAAATACTCAATGACAATCCTAGATAATGGTACTTGCCAACTTTATGAGTAAATATGTATCCAGAATTACTAACTTGTTACACGTGATCTCTTGCGCCGCAGTTACTCACACGTGGTTCCGGCGTCAGAAATCGTGCCTTAGAAGTTCGTAACACTGGAAACAATTTTGTTTAAAACGTTGGCTAAAACTGTTGTCTAGGATTGCTATTGTTTAATTTTTTGCAAATTGGCTTCAAGAAACCTACGGTTATAGATTAATGATTTGAGTTGACTTATGTACCTCGCTCTCTTAGCGATGTAAATTATAACAGAATTTGTATGGCTTTTTCCTACCCCTTCCCCCCTTTTCCTTTGTGGAATTTGAGTTGTGCTCCTGTCTCGAACATGATTTGTCTCTAGCCGCTGAGGCTGTGCCGCACATTCGGCAATCGTCGGAAATGTTCGGGCTGCCAGCCCCCTCCTTTCCCCGTCACGTAAGACAGTTATTTTATAGGGGGTTCGGGATAAAGTCAGCACTCACAAAAGCCCTGCTAAAGTTCTATTTTCAGCCAATTCGTATCTTTCGGCGCGTAACGGCCAACGACGGCACATGTCTAACCTCTCTAGACACGTCACTTGATGTTTGCGCGTGTAAGATAAATTGTGCAGTCGGCACGAAACTATACAGTTAGATGAAAACAAGTTTATTATTTATAAAAAACACAATTATGTCGATTTCGGTTGCTTTTATTTCAGCATTGTTGTATTTAAATAGGAAAATGCACGGAACTATATCCCGTAATTGCGCTGCCAACCATACAAGCAGTAAGGCATCTACATTAAATATTCAGTTACATGCAGTGACGGATAGTGATATTTTTCAAAGGTTAAGTTTTTAGTGCTCACTTAATCCCGAATGACCAATAGGTTAGTTTGTACTTGGTACGGGATAAAGATACCAGGTTTGAAGCTCAAATCCCTTTTTTTCCTTTCAGTTAATTTGTGGTTTCTTGTCACTTTTTAATATGAACAACTCATTCTAACTTCTTAGTAAGTGTATAGACTGCATCATATTCAGAAGTTAACGTCTGAAGGCTCAGTAGAAAATACTTTTTTAGTAATTATTCTAGGTGTATAGTTTGGTTTAGGTTAGTTTAAAATGTAAAAAATTCTGTTTTGTGAATTAAGGGATGGTTTTGTAAGATTAGGGAACTACAATAACTGTTCATACGTGGCCCTGCAACTCTGCGGCGTGCCAACTGCTGGCACATGCGCGCGCAGATTGTCAGATTATTTACTCAATTAATGAGCGGCACAGACTCAGCGGCTAGACACGAGTGCATAGTTGTCACAGCACGTGTATAGTGTTTGCCTTGCAGCTAGCTAGCGAATAATCTCTGTTTGACATGGCACCACAGTAAGCTATAGATTGGTCAGAATAAATTGAGCACTAAGCATTTAACCTTTGAAAAATATCACTAGCAATGACTGCATTGAAGTCAACATTAACCATAGTTTCCTTATGCTTTGTTTGGTTTCCAGCGAATTATTGTACAAGTTCCGTGTAGTTTCTTATTTTAATACAATACTTAAACAAAATTAACTGAAATCGGCATACTTCAAATTTTATATATTTAATTTTTTTTTTTAAATCCAACTATATACGTACCTACAGACTGCACAATTTGTCTTACACGCTCCGACGTTAAGGCCTTGTTACCGAGTTTTGCAGTGATTTCAAAAATATTTTTTTTATTGCTACCTAATACTCATATCAAAATTTCGCTGCACAGTTTTGACACTTATATGTTATAATTTGTAGCTGAATTTTTTTGTAGAATTATACTGAACGGTTTTTTAGATTTCATTGCTCAAAGTACCTCGTTTTTCATCGTGAAAATAAGCAAAAAGGAAAGAATTTGTTTTTTTTTTTGGCGAATAGTACATTATTTTAAAAAACGCGTCCTCAGTATTGTGCATCGTGTGATTGCACATTGACTCAAATTTTTTTCAAAACTTTTGGTTTAAAAATATTTGAGTTATTGGCACCAGTCTGAAAAAAACTCGGGAACAAGCCCTTAAGTGACGTGTCCAGTGAGGTAAGACATTTCTCATAATTCCCGTTCCAGTTTCCGTTACGCGCGGAAAGATACAAAATGGCGGAAAATAGAAATTTAGCAGGGTTTTTCTGAACCCGAAATGCCTATACTTACTGGTACCTGTTATGTGCGCTGTGACAGTGCAACAGTGAACAAATAGCAGCCTACTTTGTAACTGCTCGCAATACGACACTGGTTGTCAGGCTTGCAGACCTGCAATGCTCATTACAACCCCACATACACTTGGTTGTGTACCCGCACCCTGCACATTGCCATCGGCAGTTGTTGGTTAGGTATAGGCGTTATACTATTATTGATTTATATGCCCCACTATGCTTTGATGTTAGTCATTTGTTCGTGATCGTCCTGTATATATAGAGCACGGTCGTAGAAGAACAGGTCTGGACACTCGCCTATCTAACAATGTATTTTGCTTGACCCCCTTGTTGTTTGGCTGTAGTTCGTCAAGTTACCAAGAATGTCGTACTTTTTGGCGCTGTTTTCCGGGCGGTCGGACTCAAATCCGTCCACTTTTTTCCATTGTTAAATTTATAAAGTAAATAAAGATTGCAGGAGCCTTTTCTTAAATTTGTGAA
>PNEQ01005267.1:0-17530 GCA_003012365.1 Medauroidea extradentata
CCCTTTTAAAGACTACATGTAAATTGCACTAATTCGATCTGCCTTGTAGTTTTGTGTGTCAGAATTGAACGTTTGCACGCAGCTTTTAACGGAATTCGAGCCCAGAACCTCCCGGAATTTAGACCTGAGTGACAAACAACTGCGTCACGTAACGTCGAAATAATTCATGAAAATAAAATTTATTGAAAAAATATATATACATCTGTGTCCTGGACTCATAGAGGTTGTACAACACTACGTCTCGATAGGTTACTGTAGTGAAACTCCTGTATAAGTTGTTTCTCGCTGGTCGTTCCTGCTTTTCGGATCGTCTGCCTTGATTATTGACCAACTAAGTTTTATTCTTAATAATTACGTTTCTTACAAATAAAAAAAAAATACATACATATTTTTTTTTAATATTTACGTAAGCATCACTCTGACGCGAACACCACCTCAATATCGCTACTGGTTAGATAGATATCGTGGGTTGATGGAAAACAAATTTTGTGTTTTTTCACCCTTTTGGGTGTCGAATTTCGAATTATTTTAAATTTACATCTTAGACATTTGTATAAGTATCCAACTGAAGTGTAAATCACATCGCTAGCCCGTTCAGTCGAATCAAAATCGATCATTCACTAAAAAAAAAAAAAAAACACATATCACCCCTGCACAGTATTGAGAAATCGAATTTCGAAAAATCTGAAAACTATTTTGCGGTAATTTCTGTAATCATCATCCTGAAGAAAAAATTAATTGTATATCTCGACGGGTTCGATAGATATCGAGGTTTTATCTAAAACAAGTTCAAGGTCTTTTCACCACTTAAGAGAGTAAAGTTCGAAAAACCCTTTAATCACGTTTTAGAATACTTTATTGGTATCTCGTGGACGTAAAAAACACAACATTAGCCCGCTGGGTTCAAGATATATCGACGATTAATTGAAAACGCTTATCACTACTTTTTACCCCTTTTCACGTCCTTAGGTGGCGAATTTCGAAAATTCCTGAAATTACTTTTTAGGTATTTGAGTAAGCATCAATCCTAAACAAAAATCACGTCTCTATATAAAAAACTATGAGATCGGTATATATCGAATGTGAGTCAAAAACTCATATTACCGCATTTTTAACCAGTTTAGGGCCGAATTCGGAAAATATATTTTAAATGGTACTTGGGATTCTTACAAAAGCACCAATTTAAAGCAAAGAGTACTTCGATATCTCGATTGATTCGATAGATATGGAATGATAATCGAAAACACATTTCACGTATTTTCACCCCTTTAAGTAAAGAATTTCGAAACGATTTTGAGTCCTGCCATAGACATTTGTAAAAGTAACCAATTAAAGTTAAAATCACGACGATAGCCAATTGTGTTTCAAAGATAAAGACGATTCACTAAAAACATATTTTGCCCCTTTTTACTGTCTGGGGGGCGAATTTCAAAAAATCCTAAAACTTCTTTTTGGGTATTTACGTAAGCAATATTTTAAAGTGAATATCAACTCTCTATCCCGAAGGGTTCGATAGATATCAATAGTTGATTGGAAACACATTTAACGTCTTTTCAGCCCCTTAAGGGCGTTGGATCCGTAAAAATTCCAAATTTTATATTTGTGCCAAACACTGTTCTACTTTTGCACATCAGATAACATGTCATTTCCCCAAATACAAAAAATTTTGGTCCCATAGTTTTTGCATAATCACTCATCAAAATCTCAAAATGGCCATTGCAGTGTAGCCAAAATCAAAAAAAGTAATTAACGGATAAATTCGAAATTACAGGAACTGATAGTTAGTGTATCAATGCACTTTACGACATGGTTGACAAAAGTTAGTTTTGAAAATTTCAGTAGTAGCCAAAAGTCAAAGTTATGCAAAAATTTACCCATTTTCATCAATTTTTTAAAAATACAAAAAGTTATCACTTTGTGTTCACAAAAGTGTCTTGAAGTAGCTCACATTATTAAGAATCAATATGAATTATCTTGTTTCTGTAAGTTAATTATTTTTTATTATTTTGGCTACACCGCAACTGCCATTTTGTGACTTTGATAGGTCATAATGCTAAAACTGTGGGACCTAATTTTTTTTTTATTTGGGGAAATGACATGTTATCTGATGTGTATAAGTTGAACAGTGTTTGACACAAATATAAAATTTTGAATTTTTACGGGTCCAACGTCCTTAAAAGTTGAACTTCGAGTAATCCTTAAATTGGCTAATATGCATTTTTACGAGTGTCCTATTAAAGTAAAAATCACGATGATAGGCCGTCGGGTTCGAGCTCTATCGACGTTTCTTCGGTAACACATTTCACCCCTTTTCACCCCCTTAGAGGTCGAATTTCGAAAAATCCCTTCTTAGTGCTCGCCTACGACCTGAAGGGAACCCCCACAAAAAATTTCACGATTCTAGGTCCAGTGGTTTGGGCTGCAGTTTGATATGTCAGTCAGTCAGTCAGTCAGTCAGTCAATCAGTCACCTTTCATTTATATATATATATAGATAACATTCTTTGTATTCGTTGAATATTAAGTTAACGCAGTTACTATGTTTTCCCATAATTTTATTAACATATGATATTAACTTCACAAAATTGCTAACGATACAAAAAAGTTTGATGATATTCTACACTGCTAAGCCATAAAATTGTATACATATTTACAATTTTCCAAAAGAGATTGTGATAATTGTTGGGTTAAATCAAACAAATGAAGTACACACCTTGGGAGAGAGGAGCAATATCCACCAATTTTCCTTTATATAATATTTGTATTACATCTGCCGTTCAATATTTTTTTTTTAACGTTTTAGGCATTTACCAGGCTGGTGGGCTGTCTAAAGTTAGCCTTAATCTGTAATAAATTAGGAATTGTTTACTCCTGATGGGCCGAGTGAGGTGGCGTAATGGTAACATATTGAAATTGATTCGGGAGGACGCGGGTTCGATCCCCAACTCCTACCAATACTGATTTCGGTTTTCCATGGCTTTCCGAAACTCTAGGTGAGTGCTGATTCCTTAATAAAGGCTATGGCCGACTCCTCTCCCAACTCCTGTCATTGTATTAAAGTTGCGTGTTACCGTATCTAATGTCACCGCTGTCTATGAGACGTAAAGATCACTAACTTGATCTTTTCTACCGATGGATATTTTGTACAGATCAAAAGACGTAGTTAAGGTACAAGAAATCTATGTCTCTTGAGAAAGTAGTATTTGTGCCAAGTTTGGTGAAAAATTTATTTAATCTACATAATTTACTAATGTTCATTATTTTTCTAAGGTGGGCATTGAATACCTTTTAATATACTGTATGAATAGTTTACGGCTGTAAATTCGTACAATAATTTTCCTGGTGAAATAAATATTGTAGCCTACATTATTAATTGGCAGTACAGCGCCGATTTCGACCAACTTTAGTATGTAAATTAAACTATTGCAGAATATGTTAATTCGTCCTAAGAGACTAACAGACTTTAATTTAAATATCCGTTATATACTTTGTGTGTTAATTTGTACTAGAATCATCACAAGAGCTTTTTTTTTTTTTTTTTTTTTTCCACGAAAATATTTTTGCTCCAACCGGTTTCAGTAAGTAACGTGCACATCTGCAGCTCTGTTTAGATGGTCTTATCACGGATGTTTTTACTCTCAAGCGTCTTGGGAGTCTACTTGCAAATCACCGATGTGTTGTGTCGCAGTAATCTTGTTTTGATTGGCTCAGTCAGACGAGGGACGTGGATGCACAAATCCATGCTGCCAATAACCACGAAGAAGAGCTGCAGAGGTGCGAGCCAACCATTGAAATAATAAACTGAGGAAGAAATCATTTCACCAAAAGACACATGGCACTAGTCATTAGTTGTAAGGGTTGTAAGGTTACTTCTTCCTTCAAGTTAATTTTAAACTTTTAAACATTTTATATATTTTAATCGAACTAAAAGGCAGTGCTGGATTAACGAAATGGCGCACACAGAGGCTGCCAGATCTCTACCTGTTAGGAACCCACCATAAACACTGAGGGAAAACCTTTAATTAAACTATGTAGCAGTAAAAACACAAGGAGAATTATTTATTGCAATACGAAGTCAGCCTATTTCCGTAATGAATTAAATAAGATTAGTTCTGATGACATAAATTTCCAACCTAAATGAAGTTATACTATTGTAAATATGCACAGCGACTAACATTCTACACTATTTGTGAATGATAAACTGAGCTTCAAAGTTGTTAAAAAAAATTACTACTAGGACAATGAAACTAGGCGTATTATTTATCTTTCCTCATGCTGTAGTCGATGTCATTTCAAATACATTTATGCCCGTTACTCGTAAATAACATTGCGGAAAATACTAGTACACTTCCTGGTCCAGTAGACTGGTATCAAGTCCAGCAGCTACCAATTAGTTTGCTTTCTGCGGCTGCACATATAAGTTATGCGTGTTTTTTTTAATCCACCGAGTTTTGTGTGAAAACAATCCAACTTTGATTTGTGTTCAATGTTATGTAAATGCGTGCTAGTGAATCTTATCTCTGGGTTAGGTGTAAAAAAATTCCTAAGGTATAACATTTTTTCATTAAAATGTCTTGGAACATTATACCGTCTCTACTCAAACGTTAACATAGCCCGAGTCACAGTTAAATCACATCATTTTGGTGGACAATTTGGTAAAATTCGAAGTTTATAGGAACCAATACCGTAAGTGAAAAATTAATTTGTGTAACAAGAAAAAATTAAAACCATATTGGAATACAATATTTATGACTTTTATTTATGACATTACTTTAGAGTTTAGTTTACTATATCATTAAAAAATTTACCTATGGTTTCGTTAGTACTGACTGGAGTCGTGGCAACTGTAGGTCGCAGCCAAAAGATCCTGACTTCGACTATCCTTCTGGGAACGCACTGCCCCATGGCTTTTCAAATATTCAAAATCTTCAGCTATCAAAATCAGATACACTTGTTCAGGAATATATTTCCAAACACAAACTAAAAGACTTTCACTTACGCAATTTATCGATATTTAACAATTCGCGAAGGGCTGTTTTTCAATGTATTGTTATTTAACGTGTCTTCAAACAGCTTTACGGACTTGACAGTTGTACCGGAAAGGAGGTGGGATATGAAAGGAATCGGCCAGGGTTTATTTTAATTGTTGTTTTGATTATATATAATGTTTACGTTTTTCGCGCCAATCAGCGTATTCTTTCTTTTAACCTCAGCTTACCCTCCTCGAGGAGGATTAACAATGAGAAGATAGAAAACCCGTCCTAGTAACACATGAAACGCGTGAAAACACTACTCCGGGTGCTCTTTGTACACCTCAAGTAAAAGTTTTACCCTTCCCAGCCTAACCTCGAGACTCTTTGAAAATTATTAATAAGTATTGAACATCTGAGTGTAGTTGTACAAATTTTACGGAAATAAAGAACTTAACCACATTTCGATGACTTACTCAGCTTATCCTCAAAGACGATAAATTATTTTAAAATATTTTCCCGTTTCAAGTACATTCAGTTCAATAAGTCATTACCATTTCTGGGTGTAATAGAAGAATTTTCTAAGAAATTTAACATACATAACAGATTTAGGCATTTCGATAATATTTCCTAAAAAAAAATACAGTAAGAAATGCTCGTCGATAACTGTAACTCACACGAAGCAACAATCCGTGTGTTAAATTAAACTAAACTTGTGTTGTAATGTAATCGTTAGCTTTAAGTGCATTTACAGTTAATTAAGTTTTTGATATATGGCAATGTTTATAAAAATATCGAACAGATGCACATGAAAGCCGCAAAATTAATCAATAATACAAACGAATGAACTAGCAGCCTTAATTCGAGTCAAAACACTTCACAAACTTTTCGTGAATTAAGAAACATAAGATAAACCTTGACGGCAATTAAATACATTCTTTATTGGTCGTCGAATATGATAAGGGCATGAACTGTACACAGAAGAAAGTAGTTACAGACAGTCAACAGGTGACATGCCACAGTTTCACGATTATTGTCGCTGACCTCATTTCAAGAATTCAGTAGTGTGGAATGTGCTGTGCAAATATACTTTTTGTGTGATGTTGTGTCATTTAATATGATCCAAAAAGACAAAGTGATGATTTCGTCTTTATAATAGACAAGGAATCCAATTTTCTGGCTTATTCATCATTACACTGTAACCTTGAAATTCTTGCAAAACTAAATACCAATTGGGACAATGACTCGTGACTTATTGCGGGACCGGAAAACGAACTTACAATAAATATTTGAGGCATTATTCAGACCATCGTTCCAACATTTCAACAGAAGCATATTATTTACTTTCAGTTTTTAAACATCTTCAGAGCTGTAACTTCAGCCAGGAATAGCTCAATCATTTACTCATTGTAGGTCTATTTTTTATCCTAATTAAAAAAAATTGATCAGCATGTCAAGAATAGCGTCTAACTAAAAAATCTAATAAATGAGTTAATGAGAGTTTAACAACTGTCAGTAAGATAGCCTACGTGTACTGTTTCAGGTACCCAACATTATGTCGAAATAGGGATAACAATGCAGTTTTGCTGTTGGTGGGATATTCCTACAAAAGAATGTCCTGTAGAAGAACGATAAAGCTTTGCACCTTGTACATAATTGTTATATCTACAGAACAGATTGTTGCAGGAACAGTCCGGATAGTACTGCCAGCCACACTTAATTGTTGTTACTATTTTGGCAGAAATTTAAAGTTGTATCTACAACAGTGCTTTTTTCTTAGTGGAGGCGATATCAATCACTCATTGCCTGTTTGGCATCCTACTGTCTGATTTGATGTTATTAGGTTAATAAGCTTAAATAAACCGTACTGAGTTTAAAAGTATAACATTATCAGTTAACAGTTTGTATGGTTGCTTTTACGAAAATATTTAGGCCTCAACTATACAAAACATGACTCGTTAGATTTTTCTCGAAATATGGCCATCTGTCACTTGTTAACCAAAATTTATCACTGCGAGATCGATCAAAGATTTTCTTTTGTAGACATTTATTTTCGGACACAAGAGTAACTAATGCAGTAGGCACGTGCCAGTGTTAAGTTTTCATGTAACACGAGATATGTAAACATGTTGGTCCATTTTGAATATACTCTACAAGCAATTTACAGTGATGCACTTGGTTGAATATACATTAACAACGAGTATCTATACTTCGAGAAGCATATTTTATTTAAGAAGTGCGTCACTGTAAGTTATCAAAGCCGGTAATATACATTAGTATATGAGGCATAAAGTTAAAAGAAAGTTTTAAACATATTTTTTAAGAACTTAGGTTTTTGTGTTTCATTGACTGCTTTTGGTAAAAGATTTTGAATAAAATTTATAAATATACATACCTATTTTTGAAAATTATTGTTACCCAACCCATGTTCATATATTGATTAAGGCACATGTTATTTTTTTTCTCGCATGTATGCAAAAATTCGAAAAAAATAAACATCTTTTTAAAGGCAATAAATGTAGTTACAAATAAGTACATCGCATACAGAATTTTTTAAATACCTAATTGATATTTCAGCTTACAGAACAAACATACTGTTATTTATTCCCAACACCTTTATTTTCTATCCTTATGAATTAGATCAAGCTACTTTGTTATTTATTAAATTTGGGGAAATGTAGGAATCACGTTATTGGTAAAGTTGTATTTTGACCTTATAATAAATTTTCCAGTTATTACAATTTAAATAAAAAAGTATATTCTGGGATACATCTATAAAGCCGACTTCAATGACTCATTTTTACTGTCATATAAAATAACAATGTATAAAAAAGATGTTCGTCGAGAGCCCTCTATAAGAATTGTTGAGATGCTTGATTCTGTTAAGTTGTGGAAGTGTATTGCAGAACGGTTTAACGAACACGTGTCATTTTTACGTGATTCGTGTTGCAATGATATTTTAAATTGCGTTAAATTATGAAATATGAAATTACGTGAGATAGGCACACCATGTATATAACACAGAGAAATTAAATGCTACAAGAACGGAGTTCCTGGCAACGTACACATACAATGTTATAAACGCCTGGTAGTGTGTTTCCCGCGCGAGTGTATGTATCTAATCACATTTTTATATTACATTAAAATAAGAAACAGTTTACTTACTCCGTTGGTATGAATTCATTAGACTAATAATAATAGGTAATTCGTGAAGAAGTAATTATTATCACATACCTTTTAATCATCACATCTACTCCCGATAAAGCGTGAGATTTCGTCCATCGAGTAGTATCTGTCTGAAGACAAGAATGTGGTTAGGATAATGTTGATAATTATGAAATCGATTATGGAAAACCAAACGCCACGTAAAAACTAAAAAATCTGGCTATTTTTGTCAGTAATTTTTGCTTAAAATTACAATTAAAGCTGGAGAAATGTTATGACTCAAAAAGTATAAACGTTTGGCTGTGATTCACCTCAGTTTTCAACGTTTTTTTTATATTTGTACCAGATATTTTTTTTCTTATTTTAGACATAAATTGTGATTAAATCTTCCTCTTAGGAAATTTGTGTATCTCTCATAGTTTTTGCGTAATGAGTCGTAAGCGTCAAAATGTGCACTTTACGGTTTTATGTACGCCACTAAAACGAACTGACATACCAAACCGAAAGAATTCACAGTCTATAACAATGTTGTAGGCTACAACTTGACATACATAAAGACATTTTTATTTAATAAAATATATATTCAATTTTGAAACAAAAATAAAAAAAATTCAACAATTTTTTAAAAATACAAAATTATATGGAAAATATGATTTCATACAATCTTCCCCTAGATGATTGTAGGAAATAATATTTTTTCCCTTTTTTTTGTTAACTTAATAAAATTTTCTTATAAATGAAACCAAATAAAAATAGTGAAAGCGAAAAAATGATGAATGTCACAGATGAAGTGAAATGTGAAACTTATACCCAACTTCGAGAAGAAAAGTACAAGAAGATAAAATTAAATGTAATATTGGTGGAAATTATTATAAAACATCACGTGAACAAAAACATTTAAACACTAAAACACATACAAATAATATAATAATGAAATGTGAACAATGTAATAATGATTATAAAGAAAAATATCAAAAGTGTTGAAAATAGTAGAATACATAAATGTCTTCCACAATTAGTTAAAAATATTTCAAAAATCAAACCAAAAAATGAAACTAATAATAAACTAAAAACTAAAATTAAATCAAAAACTAAACGTGAAAAGGTTTTAATAAAATGTGAAATTTGTGGAAAAGAATACAATCAATTTCATAAGAAAAATCATGAACGAAGTAAAATTCATATAATAGCAGCATATAAAATAAATAAAATTGAAGAATCTGATGGTCATGAAATACATGAAAACGAAACATCAAATGAAGGAACACTAAAAACTTATTGTATTAATTGTACAGATTATGAAATAGATCCAACAATTATTCTTAATAATATAACAAAAATTGTGATAAACAAGAAAGGAAAAAGAACTAGAATAACCTAATGGGTTAAAAGTAAATTTAAGACTAACTGCGAGATATACAAGAGGTCAATTATTTGATAAAGAATATCACGATGCTTCTTTTAAAACTAAAAATGAAATATTCTTTAAAAACAACTGATTTAGAAGAATTTTATGAAGTAGCTATTTATAAAATGTTGTCTGAAATGCAAACATTTGAAATAAAATGTTCTCAATGGAAATTATATGGAATATATGAATTAGAAACTAGAATAAATAAATAAAATTCATTAAAAGGTGGTTTTTTCTTAATTTACCAGTGAAAATTAAAGATCAATAGGCTGTCATCATTGTTAAAAATAAGCATTTAAAATGCTATGATCTATTTTATCAGCATAACATCCAGTAAAAAATGATCCACAAAGAGTAACTATATATAAAGAAGCTGAACACGAGATTAATAATGCATTTAATGGTTTAGAATTTCCAATGAAATTATATAAAATTACAACATTTGAAGAAAAAAAACTGCAATTTCTATTAATGTATGTGGTTATGGAGAAAAATGTTAAGGTTAAAAATGAAGAAATATGTTGAATAGATGCCGTAGATGAAGAAGAAATGTCACTTAATTATATGAATTATAATGAAGAAGATACTAGTAATGAAAAAGAAATCAATAATAAAGAAAACCAAATCAAATACGAAACAGAATACATATTTTACCCTCTAAGTATTACAAAAAATAAAACTGATAAACATGTTAATCTTTTATACACTAAAAATGAAACTAATAATCACTATTATTGGATGAAAAGTCTTTCTCAACTTATTGGATCACAAATTTAAAAAAAATACACATAAGAAGTTTCTTTATGATAGATTTTTACAATATTTCTCGTCTCAAAATATATTAAATAATAATGAAAAAGATTGTAAAAAACATGATTGTGTTATAATTGAACTTCCGACTGAAATAATAACATATTAAAATTTAAAAATCATAAACATTCTTTAAATATACCTTTTACTATCTACACAGATTTTGAATGTTTATTTAACAAAATTGATACTTGTGAACCAAACCCTGAAAAATTATGCACGAATAATTATCAAAAACACAAGCCAATCAGTTTTTGTTATTATATAAAATATGAAAATAAAAATTGTAAACCTAAAATATTTTATAAAGGAAAAAATGCATCAAGTGTTTTTGTAAAATGTTAATGGAGGAATCTAAGAAAATTAAAAAAAAAAAAAAAATATATATATATATATATATATTAAAAAGTTGGAACAACGATTCCATTTACTAACGAAGAACAAAATGAATAGTTACCAGCAACACGTTATGATATTTGTGAAAAATCTTTAAATGGTGTTGTTGCACCGTTTGGGTGCCTAGAGCGCTCTCGTCGGCGGTGCACAGTGAGCCACGTGACTATTGCAGAGACTTAATGGCTCGGAAGGCTGTCGTTTAGTTTCGCTTCTATTTCCTTGCTTTTACTCCTTCCCCGCGCAGGCGCGTTAGCTAGTGCTAGACTCTGGCTAGGTTGAACTAAGGTTCTTGCGTGGGCCTTCAGCTCACTTCTCTTCTGGACGTGGGCACTGATTATGTAAGTACCTCCAAGTTTCTCTTTAGTGTGATAGGGTAGGTTGGGGACTCGTCCCCCCATGACGAGCAAGGCGGCTGCCGTCATGTATTGCATGTAAATAGTTCGTTTAATTCATGTTTTTTTTTTTTTTCTAAATTATTTTTTCGGTCGCCGTCTTATAAAAATTCTTCTAGGCTTTAAAATGTTTTATGTTCGTTGCCATTTGACTTTTCTGCAAAGTATATGTTAGCTGCTCTGATTATTTGTTGCCCGATGGCTTTTTTGCACACACATTTGTTTATTTATTAGCTACTAGCTTTGTAACACTAGATTTTGACTGTATGGAGCCCGCGGAAGTAACTACCTTTTATGATGACACGTTTGATGTGTTATGTTTTTCATGTAGTTAAATTCTGACTTGCCCAGATATTTCTCTTTTCAAGCTGATACATTTTGTGATCCTTGTAAGACTAATTAGTAGAGCCACGATTTTATGGCGAAAAGATTTTTGCAACATTTGGTTTCGGTGCATCATGTGCACACCTGCAGCTCTGCGACATCGTCTGTGGTTGGATGATTTTACTCTCACTTGCATTGGCAAATTATAGACGTACAGACTCACAATAATCTTATTCTGACTGGTGCAGTCAAATGAGAAACGTGTCTGAAGAAAGACACGCTGCCAATAACCTGGAAACAGAACTGCCGATGTGCACGTGAGTCACTGAAACAAAGTGCGGCATACATCTTTTCGCGACAAAATCGTGGCCCTACTAATTAGTATTTTCTGTAAATTTTTAAATAATAATTTTCTGTCATCAGACGTTATTAATGTCCACTGTGTGGATATGATGCACTTATATTGTATTTTCCATTCGTTTAAATTGCCAAATTTATAACATTGTTGAAGGATTATTTTGATTATTAAATTTTGTCTGTTTTCCTATATGTATCTATTAGTTAGTAATTTGTCATGATCCGCAAAACGCGGTATGTTACATTGTAAAGGGTGCAATAATAAAAGATTCAGTAATGGAAAACATGTTTCTAATTTAGTAAATTTAAGATTTATTCATTCATTTATATTTATGGCTTGTAGTTTAGATTCACTACATACATATAAATCTTACTAAAGAACAATTTCGAGAAACAACTAGATATTTTTTTATAAGAACAAATGAATTCAGTTTTAAAAAATGTGTTTATCCTTATGATTAATTGGATTTAATAGAAAAATTTAATAACCAGAATTACCATCTAAAGAACACTTTTATAATAACTTAAATAAAACTGATATTTCTGATAAAGATGATTAATTCATACAAAAAGTTTGGAAAACATTTAATATCAAAAATATTGGAAAATATACAGAATTATATAACATAACTGATGTTTTATTGTTAGCTGATATATTTGAAAAATTTAGAGATGTTTGTTTATGAACGTATAAATTAGATCCTTCTTGGAACTTTTGCAGCACCAGGTTTGTCTTGGGATGCAATGTTTAAACATACAAAAATTGAATTAGAATAAATTACTGATTACGATAAAATATTAATGATTGAAAAACGAATTAGAGGTGGAATTTCAGTGTTGTAAATGAGTAGATAGATTTAGCCGATTCCAGTGCAGGAGCCGGTGTGAGGTGCTCACCCAAGTGAGGCGCCCCCCGCCATGTTATGACGTCACGTCCCCGGCCGCCATGTTGGATGACCTTGACCTTTAACCTTGACCTTGAGTGTCAAATTACCAAAATTTTCCAAAATTTCGAAAAATTTAAAATTTCAAAAAAAATTTCAAAAAATTTAAAATTTTCAAAAAAATTTCAAAATTTAAAAAAAATCCGAAAAAAAATATTACCTCCATTTTGTTTCCGGTCACCATATTGTTTCCGCCCGCCATCTTGGTGTTTCTTCCGAAAAATTTTCGATTTTACATTCCATTATAACCTCACACGTATTTAATAAAAAACTTTTTAATAAAATTAATTTTAATAAAAAAATTTTTAGTAAAAAACTTTTTACTAAAACAACGAATTAATAAAAAAACTTTTTATATAAAAATTGTTTAATTAAATCATCTAACGACACGTCTTACCCGGACGAGCACCAACGACACACTGACGCCCCCCACCACTTTTTACATGTATATATTAACTTATCCCCCTCCCCCACTATCACGTCCTTTAATATAATTGGCTGTTAGTCACATGATGAATTCCCCCCCTACTTTCCCCTCTCACTGACGTTCGTGTTATAACCCGCTCAAACTACTACACCCCCGCTCCACACCCCTCTCCCAACTTTACCAACCCTTTCTTATCCTTCATATTAAAATATATTTCCTTTATAATTCTCACTTCACAGCATGTCTCCAGTGTCTTCACACAGCAGCTAGATGACCGCAAGTAGTAACAACCATCGATTGCGACTACGTATTGATAATCAATTTTAAAATTATCGGTTTTGTTTAACATTGTAACTATAATTTCAAAAACTTTATTTGAATACCATTAATGAATACTACTTAAACATGACTTATTTCTTAGCTATATCCCATCAATTCCCAATAAAATCAGTCAATTATTAAAAAAACTTGTTGGTAAATATTATTATCATACCTACAAGGACTTTATTTCCTACGGAACTTCATCGTCTACACTTACACTCTTACCAAATTAGATACATTTCCTTCAATTTCCGATAAAATCAATCATTCGTTTTGAAAATAACATATTTATCAGGGCAGTTACATCGAACAAACAGGCGTACAATTTCATATTCATACTACTTATGCTAAACACACCGCTCCTATGCCCTCGCACCTACCATCGAATACCCCGCCACAACTCTACCTTCACTCTCCAACAGTCCCGTCAGAACCTGTCCGAACTGATCAGTACACTCTTCTGCAGTACATATACGCGCGTATGACATTGTCTCTGCTTAGTGAGCAGTTTAATATACACGACATCACACAGCCATGCATATACCATCATCCAATCTCGTATCACTGGCCTTCTTCCATATCAGGAAAGCTACTTCAGTTTCATATATTACAATTTTTTATTCTATCTTTACTTTTTACTCGAATAAAGTATTTAAATCGTAATATTCATTCTCGTCAAACACCCACGTTAATTAAAAAACCCTGTTTCCTTAATTATAAAAAATTATGTACATTCAATATATAATCAACTACTTGTAAAACAAACACCGCATACCTTGAAAATATATTTAGTCTTCACTTTAAAACATTCAAAGTCAAGTCCATGTATTGCTTGATTAAGCATCAAAAAACCTTAGTTTATTGCGCTCATCAACTTCATATCGTCACAATGCAAGCTAAGGCTTCGTAACAGAAGCTTCATCCATGCTTCGTTGACCCAGTCTCATATATTGTCAGTTTTGTCAAGGAAGTCCCATGCACCGTCATAGCCATTGTCATGTAGGTAGTTATCACCGGTGAAGATATCGCCAACAGAGGTAAAGGCTACCGCAGTGCTAGTCGAAGTTGTTCAAAACGAGCTCACATCACGTCATAACTTATTCACTGATGTAGTTAAAATTCTGCTTCAATGCTACCAGTCCCACTAGTTACAGGAAATATCGAATTCATACAGTTCTATTTTTTTTCCGTAGTGAGTTGTGGTCAAAGGTAAGTTACGTCGCATATAACCTGACACAAACATCTCTTATCCATACAATTGAATGAATATCATACAGTGGTACGTGCTTCGTCCTGTTCGCTTTCCTACAATGTGTGTCTTAATACGGTACCGGTTTAGTGTAATAGCACTCCAACCATACATTTTATTTCTTAACTCAGTGATTTTCCATCTGTTCTCAAGGTTATCGAACCGAATTTTCTTTCATACTATGATGTAATGTACGCTAGTCCTTGCTGATTTCATTTCAATATATGTCTTCAGACTACCTCAGAAAGCCAAACACATCAGTACAATTACATTTTTATTATAAATATCTGTACAACCGTAGATGCTTAGCTTCTCAACTTTCAACATGTTCGTCGTAATCATCTCGTCATATTCTTAATTGATTGATAGACGTATTAATACACCTGAACTCGCGCCCTCACTTCTAACACCCATAAATCAAACTGTCCTTATTCATACATGTTTTTCGTCTCATACCACCTACCCTACCATGTCAACATGTACTGTAAATCATGTCACAGAATCAACAAGGGTATCTTGAAGTCATTGACAGATATTCCGGGCTGTTCACATATGAAACCGAAGGCAATGATGGCTTCGCCATTAACACATCAATCGTAGTAGGTTCAATTCTCTCCTAAGTTCATTCCATCGTCGAATCTTGTTGCTTTCCAGGGAGAATATCATGACATGTACTTATATGCTATACGTGCATACAGTCTACAGCTGTAACATCAATATGCTGTACAACACTTGTTTGTTTTACATTTACTTATTCCTAGTTTCCATACAGCGTATCCACACGCAAATGTCTTTTATCACTGGTGTCTAGAAGGTGTTGACATCGATTCTCACAAAGTTAAACACGTAACGGTTACAATTTACATAAATGTCGACGTAAAGCTACAGAGAAGAGACCTTATAACCCGTATACCGTTTCTAGTTGTTGCTTTTGTCCAATCCAGATATCATAGTTTTCTCACTGGTACATACTATGAATAATACTTTAATGTCGTCCAGCGTCACGCACACATACTAATATTTTACCATTAATACATGCTTGCGGTAAGAACACACACGAATATTTTCCATCTTCACTGGAGGTAATGTTACCTCTTCACTATTGAAATATCACCTCTCCCAGACAACTGATATTCGTATAGTTACTGCAGGTATTAATATAAGTTTTTTCCTTTTATCTTATATCCAGTCTTGCAAACATGTCTGTTACCGAATTTCATGTTTTATTTTAAAGTGCATTCATATATACTTTTCACATTTCATTTCTAGCACAAAAAATATCTTTTGTTAGATAAATGGAAACAACCCTTTGTAGTTCATGTCTTGACTCTGTATTTTGTCTCGTAATGCAAACCAAGATACCAACATTTTTTTCTCACCTTAAATTACGTCTACGTTTTACTTTTTGAAAAATACATCTCGCCTCTTACCGAATGACATATCTGTAGAAGGTTTCGGTACAGCCAGTAGCATGTAACACTCTTCGTAGGGTAAGGTTCCAGTAGTTAAGAGTTATTATCATTCAAGATGGAAGATCTCGTCCGGTATAGTCAATCATTTTTCGCCATCAACAGACATCATATACGATGCGTAACGTGTATGTAAAATACATTATACTAATAAGCGAGAGTAAAAATGAATACGTGTAAAGCTACAGGTCTTTTCCTCATTCCTGCTTTTGTACATAGTGTGTAAATTTGAAACCAAATACATTATTTCATATATTTAAGAGTTTCTTCCATATGTATTTCAGTTCTAATACGTCTTTATTTCCTTTCAAGTTCCTGTCTCACAGTCAGACTAAAACCTAACCATTCTTCCAGTGCTAAAGACTTTGTGGTTGGTCGCTAACTGAATTCACTCTCTCACCCTGAACATTCTTAACGATTCCATACGTAAAAGTTATATAAACCTACTTACATTAACCAACAATGTATTACTAATATACAGAACAGATATTTCTACTTTGCTCGTCTTAACTATACGCGACCCCTCCTTTCTACCCTACATATCGTAGTCAGGCAATAACATAACTTTCATGAAACTAATTACAGTACTACAAAAAACGTAAGAAGAGTCTTCAGTATTTTGTCTGTTTAAACATAACTATGATTATTTTTTACCTTGCACATTAATATCAGAGGCCCTCATATTTATATCCACCATGAATTACAAAAGTGCTTCCAAAATGCGATTTTTTTATTTCATTTAATTCGTCAAGGTTATCAATTGCGAAAAAATAATAATTTTAACACATATATTTGATTATTTTCAATAACATCACATAAAATTAAATTAATTAAAATCGAGCAAATTAAAATGCATTTACTTTATTCGCGCGGAGACTGCTGGAGGCGTGTGTGCTAGAGAGACAGAGAGAGCGAGAGAGAGAAAGACAGAGACTGATCACACTACACCTACGGCCGGTAAGGTGTCAGGTAGGCTTAGGAAGGGGTAGGGGGCCGGAGCGACGTGCACGTGTCATCTCACTCACAGAGCTACTTGCCAACCAATTAAATATCTGTAGTGGAGAATAATAAAACATATAACTTTGTGACTTTACAATTCTATATTTTGCAAACGACTGCTTCGAACTGAAAAATACAAACACTGTAGAATTTCTTTTTAAATTCTGACCAAGTAGCGTGTATTTGTTTTTCTGATGCGTCCACGGAGGTTCGAACCAATATCCCTCTTGGTAAAAATAATGTTTAATATAGTGTAAAAAATTAAGCTTATCATGACTCATGGTCGGGCACATACGA
>PNEQ01005268.1:0-17528 GCA_003012365.1 Medauroidea extradentata
TAGTGTAAGCTTACTTTTTAATTACAATGTATTCTTGCCAAAGGAAAATAGGGCACGTTTTCTTACACATATCTCTAGTGTAAGCTTACTTTTTAATTACAATGTATTCTTGCCAAAGGAAAATAGGGCACGTTTTCTTACACATATCTCTAGTGTAAGCTTACTTTTTAATTACAATGTATTCTTGCCAAAGGAAAATTGAGCACGTTTTCTTACACATATCTCTAGTGTAAGCTTACTTTTTAATTACAATGTATTCTTGCCAAAGGAAAATTGGGCACGTTTTCTTACACATATCTCTAGTGTAAGCGTCTTTTTTAATTACAATGTATTCTTGCCAAAGGAAAATAGGGCACGTTTTCTTACACATATCTCTAGTGTAAGCTTACTTTTTATTTACAATGTATTCTTGCCAAAGGAAAATTGGGCACGTTTTCTTACACATATCTCTAGTGTAAGCTTACTTTTTAATTACAATGTATTCTTGCCAAAGGAAAATTGGGCACGTTTTCTTACACATATCTCTAGTGTAAGCTTACTTTTTAATTACAATGTATTCTTGCCAAAGGAAAATTGGGCACGTTTTCTTACACATATCTCTAGTGTAAGCGTCTTTTTTAATTGCAGTGTATTCTTGCTATAGGAAATAGTTAGGCACGTTTTCTTTACACAGCTTGTGATCCGCGTCTTTTTTTTACACATACATAGAGGAATATGCGTATTGTTTCAATAATTAAGTTTTGTATTCACTGTTTGTATCAAATCCACGTGTCTGTAAAAAAACATACCACGTGTCAAGAATGAGATTACATTTCAATTTTCAATCATTTCCGGATGTGTGCAAGGCGCGACTGCTCTGTCTAGCGTTGCTTAGTTACTTTATTTTATAGTTTCGGTACGTGATTTCTGCTAACCTAGTCTGCTGGATGTGAAAAAAAAAAAAAAAGGGGGGGGGGGAAGATAACAGACAGTCGAAAGAAAGAAGAGCAGCTGCTGCTGCAGGTGTCGCTACACCGCCACCTGCCGTATAGTTAGTATCTTTGAAACAACTTAGCGCCAAACTGTTACAACCGACCAACTACAGTGGACGTAGGTTGTCTGCACGTCAACAAATATGTTGGTGCTGTCTGCACAGTTCCTGAGTTTAGTTGCAGGTATGTACATTCAAACTTGAAACGTAAGGTTGTACGTTTGTTTATATACGATATTAATTGTAAAATAAGAGCATTTAAAATATATTTTCTTGATCAGTTTTTCTTTGAGTAACTTGTTGGTTTAGGCACGTCATTGTAATTAACACTGCCGATGTGATTGCTTCCAACCCAGAAACGTTGAACGTTAAGTGCGCAGGTGCGGTCGTAGAATGAACTAATCAACACAAACATTCATTGTTGAATTTGGTACTAAGAAATTGCTTAACTCGGAGATTTCATTGTTAAACAGTAAGAAATAGTTTATATTTATGTTTATGTCTCATGCCGGATGGATGCTTTCTGCCTGGCGGTATCTTTTTTTTCTCCGCTTGTCTTTTTCGGGATGTATTGTCATCACATTTAATCAGACGAATGCATCCGTTTGGACACGCGCTATGCACGACTTAAACGAAGTGTGCGTAGTAGATAAAAATCTGCAAGGCTGGAAATTATTTCAAGTAGCTAAACACAAAACATTTCAACAGCCTGAGAAGTAGATTGATTGGGCTGTTGCAAAAATTGCATCTCCACTTCCAATTTTTTTAAAGCTATTTTTGAATGCTATCTTTTGTGCGAAACATTAAGATGTAATGCTGTAATGTAAATATACAAAATACATATAAGTTGTCCTCGAATAGGTTGCTTAGATGCCTGCTTAGCAACTTCTCTTACTCAACGTGATTGGGTTCGAGGAGTTGACTACGAGAACCATCCGAGTATCCTGAGTAGCGGGTTACACTTATATTTTACCCAAAGCTACTGCTTATCGCATTCTCAATACATGCACACACGAAATACTTAAACATTTTGGAAACTTTTTTTTTTAAATTACGGCACACTTAAATAAATAGAAACGTGCCTTTGGGTATTCACCTTGTGCCAAACCCTCATATAAGCGTAGTACCTGTAGTAGGATTAACCTTAGTTGAGGCAAGGTTTGAAGTACCTCAGCGATTGTTGTGGAGACGTGCGAAGACGTTAGTGAAATTTCCACAAGCGGACACGGGGTTAGTCAGTTATGCACACTATCTCTCTAGTTTTTTTTTACTAATCCAGAATGTATTGTTAGCTTACCGGTATTTGAATTTCGACTATATCAAACTTTTTTTTTATTTTCCATATACCGATTTCAACACTTAAATAAATAATTTTTATAGATTGGAGGATATCACACAACGGAGAGTTTGTGTGTGAGTGCTACGTAGGCAAATATTTTTCTACAGCTGCGGTAATTCATGTAAGAAAACTCGTCATAGTATTAAATTAAATTAAAAAAAATATTGCTGCATGAACTAAAAATAATAATTATTGATGGATGCAGATAATATTTAACAATTTAAAATATATAAAATGTAAAAATAATTAACTACAGTAAACTACTAGACCTACTTCAAAATTAGACAACTCATCAGTTCATCGATAAATATATATATTTTTGGTTATATTTTTGTTTTTATATTTTCAGGAAGAATTGTTAAAATTTTTGAAGTATCCAATTTTTTTTAGTCCCGGTACTGCGGCTTGTAGGCCAGTGAATACAGCATCAGCTGCGATATGGCAGTAAGCAGACTACTTCGCATCGATATGAAGGCCTCCTCTCCTCCCTCCAATCCCCCGCGTTACAGTGGTTTCCTATTTAACGAAGTTGCAGGAAGTCCTCCCACACATGCAAGGATGCGTTGATTCCCCCTAGCCTGCCTCACATCGTGTTAAAATACACACGATGTCTCCTGCCTCGAGCAGGCCGGGGTGAAGGTAGGGCAGACGACACACGCACCCGTCACTAGGTTTGCGTGAATTTGATTGGAGCAATGAATACAATGGTGCGCGAGCCATCCCTAGACTGGCGCAATGAAAAACGTCTGTGATTTCAGATACACATACATTGGATGGAGTTATGCAGAACGGAACGAGTCCACAACGTAATTTGTTTTAGATAATCATTGCATGTAGAAGAAGTTAAGTGAAAGAACAAGTATTAAATCATAATATTTGAGCAAAAAGAAAACGCCAGAAAAGCGGTTTTTAGGAGGTTTATATGGACACTGTAGACTTTGACCTTGAATATCTCAGCTCCAGTAATTTGTGGATTGGTTCCCTTCTGCGTAACTCCATCCAATTGTACAAGCAATAAGCTGAGAAACAGTACAACAATCGATTGAGTTAAATTTTCAGTCATTGCGGTGTCTTTGAAGTGGCTGGGAGCATGCAATGCCAGTCAGTCGCGTATTGCATAAAACACACACCAGCAGTCTATATTATTTTATTTTGAATAAGAGTATAAAAAAACTCTGTCTTATTGTCATGTCCGTTTGCGTCGTCTGGTACATACAACTTAATTAGAATGAACAGAATAGTGATAATCCTATAGCACGTAAACTGCAATAGAAACATTAAGAGGTAAATTAATTCAGTGTGATCAGAAAGAGGGGCGTCATTTAGTTGGTCAAGGGGGTGGGACAAATGCCCCCTGGATAAAAAATTTTATTTGTATAAAATTTATTTGTTGTATTTTGTTATTTAAATAATGCTATGAAGCACATAAAACTGAAGTTTTATTATTTAAGTTTCTAATTGTTACATGCTTAATTAATAAAAAATATGCAACTAGATCACTGTCGCCGAAAAAAATCTTGCCCCCCCCCCCCTTCCAAGAAAAACCTGAAATGACGCCCCTGTCAGAAAGGAGAGGGGGAGGCGTGGTGCTTGAATCTTGAAACCTCAAGGTGGCGCTGAGGTGTCACTCGCATTCGGCAGGATCCGGGTGTGATTCTCGTTTTCGCCCATACCATCTATTTTCCATGGTTTCCCGAAACAGTTCCAGGCGAATGCTGGGTAGTTTCTCAAGAAAGGCCATGGCCAGGTCATCTCCCAGTCTCCTAGTTGCTGTGTGTCAGTTTCTTTCATACCGTCTATAATGACCTCACTGTCGACGAGTTGTAAAGCCCCTTTACCTTATCGTAGATCTTGTAATTTTAAACTAGCTATACACTTACATGGTGAATTATCCAGAATTTACTGAACTGAGTACATTCACAACGCCTCAAAATTACATGAAAGTCAGTTTTTCAATACTTGGCTTTGAATTCGATGTGCTTTTATTATATTTAGGCTAATGAAAATTAAAATTTTTTCGATCAGTTCGCATAGGTCTGAAAAATTAGTACTTTTAGGACGAGGCAACAATGTGAACCAGCTTACTTTTTTTTTAGTATTTTATCATACGGAGAACTACATACAAACATAGTTGTCTGGGAGAGTTGAAGAAAAACTAAGGAAATATAAAAATAATAGCTTTCAGTGCCGCACGATAGCTGTGAAGTTTTGTGAATATGCCGCGTGGTGTTTGATGTGAGGAATTTTTGCACATGTCAACAGTGGACTTAACTTTCTGAGGTGATGGCTCCTTGCTGTGGGTTCCCTTGTCATCAGAGAAAGGGAAGTTATCGTACAGAAGTTTACTTGATGACATGAGAGGCAACAGTTGCTGGCCGTAGCTCGGTCGTCAGGCGACACGTCCGCCACGGGGTACACGTGTGTTTTGAATAGCCGAAACGGGTAAACACTCGTGCTAATTTTGAAGATAGAATAACAATGGTCGCGTCCCAGTTTTTATGCGCTCGCCTGTACAATTCAGAAGGCCTACACACAATTGATTACTTTAGTATTGGACTTTAACGTTTCCGTTACTTTATGTATTTTGTCAATGCACAATAAAAACGTAATTTTTTAAACTAAAGTATTGTGTTATAAATTATTACGTATTTTCCGTAAAAGCATATCACGTAGATATTAAAAGATAAGCCCAGTTATTTAAATACTTTCCATTTATGGTAATATTTTGCAGAACAAAAGCAACGCCATCTATTGATAAAACTTACCGTTCATTTACAGATATGCTACTTCTCAAATTCTATGTGCAAGATTTTCCGAATACATTTAAGACACATGCTACATTTTCATGAAATCCTAGTACTGGAGGATAAAACCATGCTCAGAAAGATTTTTCATTATAGCATACATACATAGCTGACTTAAGGTTTTCAGTTTATCGGAAACATAAGTTCAGGTTGCTTGACTTCACGTTTGGCGGCGCCATTGTGTACGATCCCATTTGAAGCCATGCATTAAATTCTATCGTAAAGTAAAAAAATCTGAAGTTTTAAATTGTGTAAAGGCCCCTGAGTTGTACGAAGAGTGTTTTGGACCTAACTTTACAACGGGAAGGGCACTTTTTTGAAAATACTGTACTTTAGCTCCGACGGCGAATATCACCATGTAATCAGAGCTGAGGTTCTGCAGGCTAGTACAACGTAAACACAACCGACATCTGGTGGATAAACCAGGGCATGCATGTTACGAGCGAACATACTACGATATTACGAGTCGCTTAAATTCGAACGCGTAGTGTTTCGTTTTGTTAAATCAAACGGGTAATGGTGGTGTTAAATGTGAAAAACAACGCTCTAAATTGTTCCAAGTGCCCATTTTTGCCGGGTTTTGAGTGTTTTTCACTTTTTACTTAGTAGTAAAGGGGAGATAATAAAATTACGAAACGAACCGGAACATAATAGTAATTTTTACATACAAATTATGAACATTTTCATTACATTTAATTCAAAATGAAAGAAAAATTCCCAACACTGTGTTCCATTTTAGTTCGAAGTGTTTCGTGGAAGACCAACTCAATGAAGTGGTTTCTAGAGTTGAAAGGAGAAGGATATAGCTTTTCTTTGGTGTGAATTTTACAAGAAAAATATTAAAATGAAAGTATGGAATAACCACAAAGCATTTTCATGACTAATGTATTTTGCACACGATTAGCATTTATTAGTTGCACATCAGCATGGTAAAACGAACTAGTTTTGAAATTTTTGTGATAAAATATAAAAAAATCGTAAAATTAATTAAGTAATTGTTATAATGTTATTCATTTTTACACGGTTCTCATGCTAATACTTACTATAATGCAGCAAAAGGTAACAATCATAAATATATAAAGTAGTTTCTGACTCCATTGATACTACATATATCGTGCGTGCTAACTGCCGAGTATTTTTTATAGAAATATGTATGTATGTCAAGGTTATGCGTGAGTTTTCTATAACATCAGTGACTTGATTAAGCGCTTTGGACATAATGTCTTCTGTCATTTCCGGCACCAAAATTAACTTGAGGTGTCAGTTTCCACTTCGTGTACAGTACAGTTTCGTATTGCATTTTTTTTTCATTACATTGCCATGAATAATTGTAACCTTTCTTTTAAAAAAATGGCAAAATTGTGTTTTGTTAAGTTCACAAAAAAGCGTTTATTGGCGTGGCATCTAAAAACGAAACGAATTTAAGTAACTGCGGATAAGTTTGAAATTCAATTTGTCATCTCTATAGTTTTTCCAGGATATATAAAATAGCAAATGTTAGAATCGTGGCTTGAAACAGTTCAGAGTATTAGCCAAGTTCGTGCTGCATCCTAGTTCAGCGCCTTGCTTGTAGGGTCGATGAGGCGAGTGATGAGATGAATGAGCTAGTGTCGCTTTTGCGGGCTCTAACGCTGAAAATAACTGCAGGGAGCCAGTAGAGAGAAGGGTCGGTGCTGTTGGTCGGGCCAGTGTTGAGTTCCAGGTTGATCCAACCTGACTTGTATAATTATTGTGGATGCAGCACGGTAGAGTACGGCAGGCCGCCGCTGCTGGTGACGTGTCGCCTATTCCTGAGTTGGGATAGCGACCGGTTATTCCGGTTGAGTCTGAAGGTACGATGCTCTCTGACCAACTGCTCTTCCTTCTTGGCATTGCCTTCTCTGCCGAGCGCACTGTTGTTGCATTGCCATCGAGGCGCTTTCGTTTACCGAGGTTGAGACACGGGCTAAACATTTTATATTTGTTCCCAAGAGTTTGTGCTGTCAGGAAGTGTAATATTGATTAACCAGTTGACCAATAATCAGTGGGGCAGGTTGTGATCACATGGTATAACAGGAATTTTAATGTTAAGTGAAAAACGAGTGTGAAAGAGAGAGAGAGAGTGGATAGCGATTGGCTAAAATGTACTGCTCCAAGGAACATCATTAACCGGGCTATTATCAACGTATGATCTCTGTATGTTCTAGTAATGGATGTGCGCGTGCGCGTTTGTTGTAACTCGTAGGCTATTTTCAGCTCGGTATAAATAATTCAGATACACCTGTTGCTCAGATTCTTTATACAGAATGTTTTCTTGGTCTTAAAATTTAATAGCTGGTAAGATGACGAGAAAATAAATTTGTTTTAGGTACGTGCGCACATTTTAATTCCGCACGCAGCACGTACCCATTCGCAATTTGTGTCCGAGGCAGTCTTCTGGTGCTTGCACCGATGTGGGTACATGTAAAACCTCTCAAAATATTCCGTTATTCCGTGTGTTCGTACGTACTTTACCCGGATAACTAAACAAATATAGTAGCTGAGATTTCTAAACGTCTGTTGCAATGGGAGTTTACTATTAGCATTTATTGGTTTGTGGACATACGCCATTGCTCATGTTTGACTGATCAAACCTGTGTTGAGTGTCAAAGTACAAAAAATAACATGAAAAACAAATATAAAACACACAAAAATAGAAAAGAAGCAATCCCAGAGGAATTCTGTCAGGTTTTTAAAAAATAATTATTATATTAGACAACAAAGAATTCTAGAGATATAATTCAGTCGAATATCGACACACCACCCAGACACAAAATACACACAAAAATATAGGTTCCCAATATGTAAAAAGATGGAAATAGACAAAAAACTAACAGTGGACAACAAACAAAAGACAATAGACAACACAAGTTAATACCAACGAAAGAATGCAACGTTTCGGGAATTGCGATCTATTCCCGTCTTCAAGTTGAGGCACAGCTGGTCGGAACACCAAGATGCGAATGAAGTTTGCTAGAAAATTGGGGTAAAATTCTAACCTCATTCTCGCCTCACACTAACATTCTGCGTTTGAATGTACACACAATGTCGCATTTGCTCCACATATACATATACAAACGATGTTCTCGTAAACTGTATATTACCTTGAGTAATACTTGCTTTAAATAGTTTCTTTTAATGCGCATAAGATCGGCCGGAAGTTCGATGACGTCATCTGTGCACAGAATGACATTTAGGCGATCAATGGAACTAATGTGTTTGTGTGTTCATATTTTGCATTTGTGGGTAACGTAATGCAGCGTGAAAAGACGAGCGATCTCAGAGCAGTGGACAACTAAGCGCCGTCGTCCACTGTACTCGACTGCCCTGCTATAGCATGCTCCTCTCAGATTGGTGCCTATATGTGCTCGTAGATTTCTTATTTGTGCTTTTACAGTGTGGCATTTCCAGACATGTTTCTCTACACAGGACTTATTTACGCGTTAGCTACCACCCATTTACTATGATCATTTCTTTCCTTAAGGGGTCCGCCTACATAGCTCCTTAGCGGCCGTTCGACCTCATGGACGTGGAGTTTTCCCCCCACAAAAGTGGGATTGGGTCAACCCCTGTTGTGGAGGAGGTTGTCTCTCGCTGTCTCTGTTGTCCTCTCGGCTCGGTCTCGCGAATCCTTCAGTTTTCCACAACATTGGCTGCATATTTGCGCAGGACACATTATAAGAACAAGATTTCCTCAAAATTTTCAGTTGTTACAAGGTACAAACAGTCACGGGATCGAAAGCTAAAGGATAGATCTACTTAGGTTAAATAGTTTTAAGGAAAAAATAACAAAAAATAACGGCATTACACAAGTCGGAAAAGGCACTAATTTGGAATGTTAAGGCCCTATTTTCTAATTACTTAAGAAACTGATAGAACTGAAACCATTTGCCCTTAGTGTGAGGTATCTTAATATATTTTATATGTCAAACACATAATCTCACGACTAATATTTTCTGTGAAAAAAAAAAACTGTTCTCCTGAACCTCTACATCACATATTTCATGGCAGGTAGGCGGGCCCCTTAAGGGCGCGTGTTAGGTAAGTAAACGCTACAAACATAAATGGATTTCTACGCTTTTTCCGAAGCCAATATGGATCAAATACTCAATGACAATCCTAGATAATGGTATTTGCCAACTTTATCAGTAAATATTTATTCCGAATTACTCATTCGTTACGCGTGATCTCTTGCGCCGCAGTTAAATGCACGAGGTTCCGGCGTCAGAGATTGTGCCTCAGAAGTTCGTAACACTGGAAACAATTTTGTTTAAAACGCTGGCTAAAACTATTGTCTAGGATTGCTATTGTTTAATTTTCGCAAATTGGCTTCAAGATTGTTTTCAACTTTGAATTATGTACCACGCCCTCTTTAAGGGCGCAGTTCATCTCAGTTTTCAACGTATTATTTAATTTTCATATTTGTACCAGATATTTTTTTCTTATTTTAGACATAAATTGTGAATAAATCTTCCTCTTAGGAAATTTGTGTATCTCATAGGTTTTGCGTAGTTATTCGTAAACGTCAAAATGTGCACTTTACGGTTTTATGCATGCTACTAAAACCAACTGAGATACCAAACCGAAAAAATTCACAGTGTAAAACAATGTTGTAGGCTATATATATATATATATATATATATATATATATATATATATATAAACAAAAAATATAATATTTTTGTATTTAATAAAAAATGCTGAATTTTGAAATGAGTGGAAGAAAATTCAAAATTGTTTAAAAACAAATATGGAGTTCTGCATTGGGGTAACTCGTCCGAAGCTAAAGAGGTTTTTTTGGTTTCAAAAAAGTAACAGGGAGATTATTGTCTGGTAAAAAACCTAGGTATCCATGCATAACTTTATTTTTTAAAGAATTTAAGGCTTTAAAGTTGGAATGTTTTCATATTCATAATATAATAAAGTTTACAACTGAGACTCATGGTAAATTCCAATGTAATTTTAATATTAATTCATTTGAAACTAAACATAGAAACAGTCTACATATGCCTTTATGTTCTTCAAAAATCTCCCAAAAAAGCCCGTATTTTTCATGTATTCAACTTTACAATAAATACCTGACAATTATTAAAAATTCAGGATTTTAAGTAGGCCTATGTGTTTTCTAATGAAAGACAATAAACCTCTTAAATTATATGTATATTTAGAAAATAATTTTTGCAGTGTTGAAGAATTTATGAATATTAAGTCATAACATGTTGCTTATTCGAATTCTTGTTCTTTATTGTTCTTTTAATTTTCCATTATTTTATTAATAATATTATTGTAACTTTTATAAATTCGTATTGTGTTATAATACCTTTTACGCTGATCGGTTTTGTTTAAGATTGTTTACATGTCTCACATCCCGAGCTTACGCTCATAAATGGGATCTATGGAACAAACAATATATTAAATAAGTAAATTCAATTTAGGACTACCGGTTATCGAACAAGCAGCAATCATTTTCTTGCGACTAAGCACAGCTTCGTCTGGGTGCGGCAAGTGGCTACAACTTCATCTATGTGTACACGTGAGCTTCATGGCTGGCTGGACTTGCCTTTCGTGGTATTTACTTTCTAACAATTTCCTTAACATCGTTTCTTGCATGACCCGTATTTTCCAGTTACCACTATTTAAGTGGGGCTAAGTTATGCAGGACATTATTTGCGTAGTATTTTTTCTTCTTGAAAATATCTACGCATGCTGATAAATTTCGCTTGCTGCTAGTGAACTAAGCTTACATAGCAAAAAATGCCATTCCGTTCTTCCGTGGACTTCCTGCTGGCCTACGCATTGCTACTTCACAGAAATTCTAATCTGGCAAGATCGGAACGGCACGTATCTGTTGAATGATCGAGGTTGTTGAATTCGATTATATTGTCGATGGTTATCATATTAATTTTGATTATTTTGCCTATATTGTGTTATCGAAAATTCCAAAACCGTTCTAAATTTATTACCTCATTCGTATTTTTCATTCAGCGGCTTGGTAGGTGACTGACCGCCTTGAAGGTTAATACAGTACTGTATTTTTGAGAGTATCCAGTTGAGTTAACTGTGAAGCAAGTATTTATGTTGTTAGCAGGCAAGTTCACACCTGGACACGTGGGAAGTGAAGTACAGTACTGTAAATAAAGCAAGCAAGCAGGCGTCTTGAGCAGTGCACGTCGCGTGGCGTGGCGGCTGGGAAGCGCAGGCATGCCACGCCTCGTTGAGCAGCTGCTTGCTGCCTTGGCATCGTTAGATCAGCGGAGCGGTAATTAACATGTGGACGCCCCGTTTGGTCCGCCGCTAGCCCGGATGCGACTGTAGTGCGTGGGCCGGAGGGAGGACTAGCAGTACTCTAGCGCAGTATTCTCTGTCCTATATTGAACTAGCCGTTGCCCGCCACTTGGTTCGCGCAGTTTACAATTTAATGCCTCTTTGATTCGTGCAAAGGTCCACCTTGGTATTACAAATTATTTATAGCATTTCGTAAAAATATATATTTATGCAGTGTCTTTAAAAAAAAGTTAAATAATAGATTTCGAAAAATGATTTTCGGCACTTCAGATTTAATAGAAGTAATATTATTACCGAGATCATAATTGATAAATTACGGCATTTTTTTAGAACAAATCTGAATTAAATGTTTTTAGAAAATTCTAAATGGTGCTAAATTATTATTTTTCTTCAATAGCCGCTTTAAAAAAAATCCTCTTTTTTCTTACCCCGTTCTGCTTCCTACCCTTTTTTGCTCTCGCCGGGCCGCGTCTTCCCTTACCCTCCCTTATACATATTAATCTTTTTGTCTGACACTCCGCACTAAATTTTCATCGCAATCGGATGAATAGTGAAGGAGGGTAGGAACGCATTTGAGGCCGAATTCCCGGAAGTGGATCCTGACAGGGAAACTATAAAAAAATCGTGTCAACATTTGCGAGGAAATACGCAGGAAAACAAAACTGTAGACTCGCGGTAATCCAGCCTTCGGGGATCAGCCCCTCCGGATAATCCGGTCTTAAAAATTTGAAAGTAAAGTTTTCATACAGTTTATTTAACAAGGTTTATTTATTGTTCATACATTAAAGTGACCGTCTAGGTGAATATCTTTTGAGCGTTAGATGCCTAGGAGAGCGTAAGCGGTAAGGACGAGACAGCATGCGCTTCGCGCCTTTCCCTAGCCTCTAGGCACAAGTTACAGAACTGTCGTGCTGTCATCCCGCTGACAATCCGCCTGTATGAGACATTCAGTGGTCACCCTGTCATTTTATAAAATAATTAGTTTATTATATACGCCTATACCTTTTTAATTATTCCGCAGAAAGATTTTCATAAAGATACCTCAAAAGCATCAATTTCCGTCCATGTTAGTCGTTAGAAAATACTCTTTGGTGAGTAGGCGTGGACTTGAAACGGGTATGTAACGTCATTCTTGAAGGTCTCGTTCTTTAGTTTTGCAATGGTTTCGAAAATATTTTTTTAAACGCAAATTAATACCCTATATCAAAAATTCATTATTGCAGTTTTAACACTTATATATATCATCGTGTGTGTCTGAATTTTTTGTTGCAATTTACGAAGCGGATTTTTTGATTTGTGCCTCTGAAATATTACATTTTTTGTTGTCAAAATAAGCCAAAATGATGCAAAATAATTTTTTGCTGGTTAACGATACAATATTTTAGGAAACGCTGTGGCAAAATTGTGTATCGTATGACTGTACACAGCCTCAAAATTTCCCAAGGATTTGGTTATAAAATATTCCAGTTATTTCCAATTGTTTGAGATAAATGAAAGACCATGGCCTTAAATGTTGTTCCTAAGCAGACATTAGGGCCTACTAATATCTATGAGTAGTTTTTGAATAATTGTTTTCAGCCGAAGCTGTGCACGTCGTATGCAGCCTGGACAGGCGGCCATTTTGAAATATAGTAACAGCATTACTGTTTTGTGACTAAATCTGTGTATTTTATTTAATTTTATTTCACGTTAATATAGTCTGTATTGGTACACTTGAAATACACTAGTACACAGTGTAACTCAGGTGTTTGTTTATTCACTGACCGATGTCGCGTTAGGGGCGTTCACGTGGCAAGAATGCATAATTTTGTATTTTCACAAGATATTGTTCGTGTTGTCTACGTTACTTGTGACTATGTTTTCCACTTGTAAAGTTTTTTTAGTTCTCATAGTCTTCCCATTACGGCAGTCAGTCAAAATTCACAAGTTAGTATACGGCAACATAGGAATAACAACAAGCAAGTGACATATTTGAATAAAATAATTTACACTGAAATTAATTTAAAAAAATTAAACTATAACAATTTACTTCATTTATGACAATTTTTAAAGACTAAAGTACTTTGTTCTATACTTAAAAAAAGTTTCATTAGACCCATAATATCTAATTTAAGTGTAAATTATTCGAGTAAGTCACTTCATATTTTTTTTCTATGTTCCCATAACTTACAAATTCTAACTTTGACATGCCGCTATGGGAAAACTATGAGAGGAAAAAAATTACAAGTGGAAAATGTAGTCACACGTAACGTCTATAACACAAAAAACAATGTCGTGCAAAAGTGCAAAAATTAAATAATGAATTTTTCCCACGTGAACCACCGTAACCTTAAGTCAGGATTGTTGTGACTATTGTCATTACAGCAACTTGACTAGTGAGAAACCAGAACGTATAAAAAATACATGAAATGTGAGGGAAGAGCGGAATCGTGGTGGAGTAGGAGTATGGCCGGCGATGTCATCAGACACGGAATCGGTCAGGAAAAAGATTATTCGTCTGTAGCGATTTCGGGAAATCATAGAATCGTCTGTAATGAAAAACTTTTCATGGGAAGTTGCGTTTGGTGTAGGCTCTGGCACAATTATCGCAGAGGCGTCTGTCGGCGCTGTCTGCGTGTCGCAGTTGTCTTGGCTGGCTCGAGTAATTATTCTACAGACTGCAGCAAAGTAGACCCCCGTTTTTTTCTTCCAGAGTAATTATTTTGACTTTTACTGATCACGTTAATACTGAGTCTTCAATTAGCATAACGTATTTTCGCACGATTTTAATTTTATGTTTTTTTTTTTATTTTCTCTCCTAAAGTTTATAACAATTTGCTTGCATAAATACGTATAATGTTATGGAATGATTTATACTCAAGATAAACTATAAAATAAGTTAACTATAACATCACACCAAAATTGTATATGTTAGTTGACAAACATAATTTTCGCGCGGTTTTCCGTCAATTTTTGTGCGTCTCGTTTCGTATTGGCGCGCGGCATGGAACGTCTGCTGCAAGTGGTGCAGTCACTGCTTGCGGTCTGACCGACGTTAGACTATGAATCGGTTGGCCAGCATCATTTGCACGTGACGTCACACGTGGACCACTCAAATGTGCACGGTTAGCTCGGACTGACGGATCTGTACGGTTGCACTTTATTAATTTTTTGTAATGTACTTCGTATTGTTCCTGTGTATTTCCGGATACATGTTGACGTGCAGTTTTTGTTCAGTATTTGTGTGGCTTTTTCCAACTATTAGCAGTCGAGGGTTAACAAGTAGTTTTATTTTGTGTGGACGACTGCGGAGATATCTTTGATCAGTAAAATATACAGGCAGAAATGCTGGTGTTCAAACCCTGCGCGTTATCGAGTCATCAGCTATAACACGTCTACTGCAGTGTTGTGAGTAAATGTCCAACGAATCAGTTTCAATGGGATTAGAGTTATTATTATTTTTTAAAGTATATTGAACGGCACGTTGCATATTACCAGATCATGCGGACCAGTTGTGCCGTGTAAACAAACGATGAAATGATGCCAGAGTGCGGCAGAACTGTAGAGGAAGCTAGGGACAACAGACAGATTACTGAGCTGTGATATAGTTAGTTGATGTGGGTTGTTGGGGTAGGCGTATTGTTAACCCTGGTCGGGTCAGGGTCAATGTAACAGTGCTTGCAATGCAATCCGTGCATGGCACTAGTGCTGCTGTTTCAGCCAGTGAACTAATGGCTTCCGGTGTAGCATGCACCACAATTTAATAAGAGATTAAGTTACGTGGGGCGTGAGTTTATGAATTTGTGTAATATAAGTAGAGTTGGTTTAAAATAATACTCAATACGCACATACTTTTGCATTTCCTGTATTTGGTGAAGAAATAAGATTTCACTCGAGCTTTGCTGATAATGTGAAGCTAGAGGCCTTTTCCAGTTGTGAAATATTGGCACGCCAAGGGTTGTAAGGTATGAGTAGATGCGTTGCTCGTATTTTATTGTTTGACGCATGGTTTGTGATAAAAAAACTGACATTGTTCCACTTTTTGAGATAGCGAGGAATTATTTTATCAGCGTGAACCATATTATATTATTTAAATTAAATTTCATACTCGCAGCTAACTTGCAATGCATGTTACACAGGCGCGTTAGCTAGTTCCTGATCCAGTAGGTAACAACGGTCATGTTATGGTAGTGTGTGTTCACAATTTGTTTTGTCCGAAAATTAAAACATTAAATTACGTACAGTATGTAAAATGTTCAAAGATGTTGAACGGATGTCTTTGCTTCATATTGTGAGATACAGTGGAGCTCTTGGGGAAATATGGAACATGTGGCTAGCTAGTGGTGAGTTAACAAAATTAATAAAGCCAGGCCTACATTAAGTTTTTGAACTTAGTTTCGTAACGTAACGCGCAAAAAAAAAATGTTCTGTCTGGTGTTGCATCATTAGGTTCTTATTCTTCCGTGGCAATGTAATTTAATTCGTAATATTTTTTTACTATTAAAAATGTTGGTATGCGACTTCAAATATGCTCGTTGTGCTGAATGACTGCGTCATTTTGCGTGATTTATATATTTGTGCATCAGGGAAAAAATTATGCAAGTGTCGTAAGTACACATTTTTTTTTTTTCGCAGATACTTAATTTTTTCAGACCCATAGCCAATAAAATCGCAGAAAAATTCCTTATCCAGAGTCCTGAAACCACCAAGCAAAAATGCTTTGGCGTGCTTTGAAACGTAGTCGCTCCAAAATGCATGATTTTATTAGGATATTTGTGTTATTTCGAGCAGTCTAAAAATATCGGTTGGGCATACGTCACTTGCAGCTGGCGCATGTCGTCACGTGATGGAATGGAACATGTGACGCGCTTACCGTCACATGTATTCTACCAGTATAGTCTGTGTTCCTCTATCACAGATGTTTTCTGAACAAACTAAGCTGACTGGCAAACTGTACAGTATATCAAAATGAATAGCATTCTCCTGTAGCTCTGTGCATACATGTTATTCTTCAGAACTGTCAAACACTAATAAATATTACCTAAGATAGACATGATTGGACAGTCGGTCTAGCGCGCTTTTGCACAAACAAATGAGTCGGAGGCAAAAACAGTTTTCACATGGAAACTACTTTAAAAATAAATGCCGGCTCGTGTGTCATGTTACAGACTACACAAAGAAAACCGTCGCTCAGACAAGTTCTCAAAACAGCTGTTGAAATTTGCGTGTGCCTATGTATAGCTATAAATCTGATTATTTTACACACACCTTATTAACATTTTCTTATTTAAAAAGTATTTGACATATATAGGCACAGCTCCTTTGCGTGATATGGTCAAAGTTTATCCGATTGCCTAGTGACTGACTGAAGTCGAAGCATAAGCATTATTACAATCAGCAATAAACATTCCAAAGAGTGTAAACTGAGAGAACTAGCTGCTTATTTCAGGCGATTGATGTAAAAAGTACGTTAAAAACTCACGTTTATATAGCTTCTACATAGGCATTTCGAATATTCTAAGATTGTGTTCTCAGTTTAATGGTTCGGGATGAAAAAAGTACTATTGAAATCAACCTTTGAAAAAAGTCACTGCCGTTTACTGCAAATGATTACACGTTTGCAAACTGGCTCGCTCTTTGTATGATTGGCAGCGAATAACCGAGCGTAGTTCCACGTATTTTCCTATTTAAATACAATTTTTCCCGAAAGTTTATATAGTCACGTATTGTCGATGGGCTACTGATACTATAATCTCTTGTTTAAAATGAGCTCTCTACTTTTTACCTGTGGCAATGCACTTAACAGTGTGCTCTCTTTAGTTTGATAAATCAGGTCACGCTTGTGCTCTAGATATAGGCATATCAAATCCTCGGCGACTCAAATTTTCGCTACCTAATTAGGCCCATATTAGTAATGTATTAAAATTGTGACCCCATTAACCCTTTATAGGACAATTTCTTCTTATTAAAAACTATTTAAATGAACTGTGGTTTCTATAATTGCCACTTGACATAAGTGTCACAATTTCGTAGCTTAAGTACATATTATTGGTTCTTACTGAATATAACGCCTGCCTAAATGCTCAGTGGTCACAGAAGATGCCACTTATCGCCCCAGCAGTTCGTCCTTGCT
>PNEQ01005280.1:0-31707 GCA_003012365.1 Medauroidea extradentata
TCTTTATTATTTTTTCTCACGACACAGCTCATCAAGTGTCGTACCCGGGGAGGGGAGGGGGGAGGTTTATCAGGATAATAAATAAAACAAGAAATAATCAAAAAACAAGATTTTTTATTTATTTTGTGCTCGCTGTAAACAACTAAATTCAATGCTGCTGTCGCCACAAACATTTATCCCGCTTGCAGCGAAACGTAATTAAAAAAAAAAAAAAAAATACTTGTGCAGAAGACCAACGTAAAATTGCCAGTTAAACAGTTTATGAAAGTGTTTTATCATTCCCTCAGTTTTGCTTCGCACTTTAACAGATGACCGGCGACGTACATTTATAAAATGTCTGTGAATGTTGACAATTAACCCACACGGTGCAGTATGACAGGCGAGCTACACGGGTGGATGGGACACGCTGTATATCTCGTCCTCCCCTCCCCTCTCCCAGCTGGCAATCCCTTTCCTTCCCCTCTGCGGCTTTACCAAAGCACGCGCGAGGGTTGTGGTGAAGTGGAGGGAGGGATAGGGTTGGGAGGGGGACGGCCGAGGGGAGGGAGGGCAGGGAGGGGAAGTGTGAGTGCACGCGGTGGTAAAACATGAATTGAACCGGCTATTAAACGGACCGCTGCGACAAGCATGTTAATTGAAGCGGATTGCATGCATTTACCGGGCGGCGCACCACGAGACTAGAACCGCGCATGCGCCCGTGCGTGGCCACGCCCCCTCCTCCCTGCACCGCACCACCCCCTCACCACGGCTTCCAGTATACCTGGTGATGCTGGATTCACAATAACGCGACAGATTCGACGCGAAGTGCTAGATGCTAATAAAACTACTTGTCAGCCAATCAGCAACAACGTTTCTGTGACGTCAGCGCGACAAAAATCGTGGACGCGACGCGAATTCCAAACTGATTATGTTTCCATTTTATTCGCTTCGCGGACGCGACAAAGCTGAAAACCTGAATTTAATTTTGTACCCAAATGTTAGTGAAACCTGTAGTTGGTGGTAAAGTGCACACGTTTATTTTACGAGCCATTTTTGTTTGTTAATATAGTAAAATTATACCCTTTTTAGGCAAACATGTAACTGTGACATTATTTAAACATTTTCAAATGTCATGGATATTTAAATTGTATTACGTTTTCTTCAGCAAATTTTTAAATGATCCCTTAATACAGTTTATAAAAATTATATATTTATTTATTCCGCGTTTCCAGACAGACAAAATCCCGTTCACAGAATTAAAAAATATTAAATAGGAAATAAACTACAGATATTTAAAGACGAAGTGGTGAGATAACCGAGCCGCCATCTTTGGACGCCATTTTGAGATGGAAAGCTACCGATTTCAGTGTCCGCGTCTCGATATTCGTAATCAGCAGCATCAAATTGACAAAATATAAAAATGTCTCAGCTTTATGTTCGAGGTGAGCTTCTGGCTCATAGACTAACCAGGGCGGCTCGGAACCAAACATTTCCCTAAATTTTTAACGACTATGAGAGCTTTTCTTTTAAAATAAAAGTAAATATTTAAATACATTACTGACACTTATGTGTTGTTCAGCCAGGAAACATGACAAGAATTCAGCGGGGGGAAAAATTGCACCTAAAATAAAGTACAAACACATTTTCGTTAGGGTAAAACTTTTGAGAAAAAAAAATACGAAAATGCTATCAAAACTGCATTATTTTCCGCCCTGTAACTTTAATGGCAGTTCATAATGAGCGAAGTAAGACATTTTTCTTAAATTCCCCAGATTGGTCAAAAATTCCCTGAAATTTCCCTAAAGTTCCCACGTGGACAATTTCCTTAATAGTTCCAGGTTTTCCATATCTCTGCCCCCTTCCTCTTATTGAAATTGTGTCTGCACCAACGACGTAAATAACAAATAATCAATTTTATTTAGTATCTTAATACGTTACATGTAGTAACAAAATTATATTACGACTATAGCAATGGTCGTAGTCGGCGATGTCAGAAGAAGAATTGTGTTCAATTTCGTGTTCTGATGTTGGAGCCTTAGGCTGTGTCTCAATTCAAGAGTGTGTACACTCTCACTACCCACTCTCCCTCTCGGCCACTCTGGTTCACTTTATTCGGATTGGGACGTCTACTCTCGCACTATGCACTCGGCACACTGCATTCTATCGGCAGTAATTGTAAGTATATAAATAAATAATCTACACTGCCAACTACGATATATTTAATGTAGGTTATTGTTATTATCTACTATAATATATTTATTAAATACAAGAATGGCGCGTTAAAACAACGAACAATGAGTAAAATTAATTCTTAACAAACACAAATAAAATGGTTTAACCTTAAAGCAATATGGCTGCCACAGAGGGTGCGAGAGTGAGCTGCGAGGGAACATCATCGCTCACTCTCGTTCACTCTCCTATTGCACACTCTCCCTTTGAGTTGTGACAGTAGAAAGTACCCTCTGTGACGTCAAGAGTGAACGAGAGAGTACTCTTTCAGCGAGTTGGGACACGGCATTAGTAGCGACAAAGCCTGCCAACTTCGGATGTCTTTGGAGAAAATAAGGTCCTCATTACTGAATGTTGAATTATAACTATGTTCGTACATGATTTCTGTATTGCACGCAACAACGAAACTTGTGGAATATCTTAAGTATACTGTCGTTAGAGACACTGGTTTTCAGCGAAAATGACGTTGAATCAACTTGTTTGAATGCTTTCTGTGCACTTATGCAAGTCTGCTCTGTGATTGGACAATTTAAATTCTCAGCGCCTTGTTGTTCTACACGTAAATCACAGATCACAGACGTGTAATGTCGCATTGTTCTTACTGGTACATTCCAAACATGTGACGCTACTAAGCAAAGACAATTGCCAATAACTTCGAAGCAAAGCTGCAGTTTTGCACGTAAGGAAATGAAACAATTGGTGCAAAATTGTTTCACCCAAAAAAATTGTGGTCAGATTATCGTGCCTTGACGGCACGGAACAGGGGCATAGCCAGAGGGGAGGGATATTGGAATACATCCCCCCAAATCAGAAATTAAAATAATCTGCTCGAAGATAAAATTAAAGCAATGATCTTTCATTTATTTCTATCAATTGCAAATAACTCGAACATTTATTTACAATATGCTTTGAAAAAATTTGAGACTGTGTACAGTCATACGACACACTATTTGGCCAGTGCGTTTTTATATAATGTACCGTTTACTAGCAAAAAATAATTATGCTTTAATTTGTCTTATTTTGACTACAAAATATGTGATATTTCAGAGGATAAAATTTAAAAATCCGTTTTGTGCATTGCAACAGAAAAATTCATATACAAACAATGATATATAAGTGTAAATACTGCCAGAATGAATTTTTGATATATGTATTAATTTACGTTAAAAAAATACTTTCGAAACCCCTGCAAAACTAAAGAGCGAGGCCTTAAGGGGGATTTACAATGATCCGTCGCTTCCGCCTGTCATCCGTCCGGCAACCAATTATTTGGTCCGTTCCGTCCGTCAGAAATGCTAGCGATTTACAATAACTTGTCATCCGTTCGTTGCCATTCCTTTAATTTTCAATGCTACCAATGTACAAACAGAAAATTTCTGTGGAACACAAAAAATTCCCTTAAATTGATTATTTATTTTTACAAATTTTTAATAAATATATAGCGGCTAACGATTGCATACATTATACTTCTCCCCAAATAAATTTTACGAGCATAATTATTTATTACTAAAATTACTTATGGCGTAACGCGAGTACGCATTTATTTAAAAAATAATTTAGGTTCGTGTTCTAATTTTTTCCAAACGCCAAAATTATTTGTGTCGTATTTTAGAAAAGAATTTAAGCACCATCTAGCAAAAATTAAAAACTATCACAGCCTTCTTATTAAAACAAAAACGTTAAAATGATCGTAGCCATCTTTAGAAGGCTGTAATATCACCCGTTCGTCCGTGAAAAGTTAAAGCTTGGCAAATTTTCGACTGACGCACGTCTAGAATTATTGCAGACTCCTGATTGACTGGAAGTCACGTGATCGACGGACGGATAACACGACGGACGGGCGCCACGAATCGTTGTAAACTCCCTTTAGCAGTGTTATACTCACAGTTTAGGTGAAAAAAATTCTTAAATTGCAACATTTCACACATTGAAACAGAATTTATTCCGGGGGAGAACCCCTCACACCCCCCATCACCCCCCTTAATGACGCATGACGAGCGGTGTCTCTTTCTTGTGCTGTGAAAATTCTCAAGTTTTAAATCCCCCCTCCCCCACCCTGGAACAGAAACCCTGGCTACACCCTTGGCACGGAATGTTGATTACAATTAATTTAATAATTAATTAGATGTTTTAGTTCACGGGTCCCTATTTATACTATTTTAGTAAGTTTTATTATTTAAATCCGGAAAGGAAACAGATATCGCAAAACCGTTACATAGAAATGTTGGAAATTGCGTGTACTACGTGGTCCAATTTTTTTAAAACATAAGTTGTTGTAATTTTGGTTAATTTAATTAAATGTATAACTAGCCAAAGTTATCAAGTATTATATTTTGGAAAAAATTAGGCTGCATAGTACAAACAACGTCCAACATTTCTATGTAACGGTTTTGCGATTTTCGCTCTCTTTCAGGATTTAAAAAATTAAAAACGCAAAAACAGCATAAATGGGAACCTGTTACCTTAACACGTCCTAGAACAGATACACGGTGTTAGCAGAGGTATATGTGAAGTTACAGAGTGTCGGAGTAGGCCAGGGAGTAGCTATATTATGGAAGCATCTCCAGTATTCGCCTGAAGTGAATCCTGGAAGCTGGAAACAGAAATCGGGGAGATCCAGACCGGGTATCGAACCCGGGTCCCGCCGAATACGTGGTGAGTGTTCTACCACTGAACCACGCTGCTCAGTATTTGACAGTGGCTCAGGGTTTACTGACGACACATTAATATAAAAACACTGACAGACTGTGGCGAGGCTCTCAGATGCCATTTACCTTCGAATTCAACATTTTGTTACATTATCGCTACTTGCGACATATCAGTTGCGATATAGCTATCGATTTTCAGAGCTTTACACGAAAGTTGGTTCGGCACAATCAACTGTGTTGTACAGTCGTAGCAAAGAAATCACGCAATGATATTAAAGCTGTGTTCTACGACTAAAGATTATCTTCGATGCACAGAATGTTGAAAAACTGCATGTCGATATTTTAGGGGAAAGATCCTCACATTCAGATAAACAGAAAATATTACATGAACAAATTCCCGTAAGCGCACTGTTATTGTACTACAAGTATCATAACTACGGACTGAGGATAACACGCGGGCAGGATCATTAAAAACGATTCGTCTGGTATACAGAGTGTATCAGTACAGGGGTTACAAACTTTCAGGAGAAATAGAGTACACCTAGACGATGGGAAATCACATAGCAATGCATGGTCGGAAACACTTTCCTGGCGCCGTAGTGACGACACAAGACGCAAGAAAGAAAGTACATGAACAAGAGAAGAAAACATGTTTATCATTCCTAATACAGCAAAAATGCTGGGAAGTCTTTGGCTGATGATGACGATTGATATCTCTTTTATGTTATTTTTTCTGCTGTGTTAAGAATAATAAACACGTGTTCTCCTCCTGTTCATGTACCTAGCTTCTACGACGTGCGGTGAGTTAAATTTCTTTTTTTTGTACTTGTTTACTAATTCTGCGGATGTTAGATCGGCTATTTTTTGATGGGTGAAAGTTCTGGCCACTCTGGATAGTGCAATGAAAAAGTTGCAAGTCGTTTTACCCGGGTAGCACGTCGTTGCTGTCCTCTCGGGGGCGGACCTATATTGTCGTAGAATTGTCGGTACGGCTCTTAAGGATCACAGTCGCGTGCACGGAGACCCCGACAACTAATTAGAATATATAACAGCCTCCTCATAGTACCTGTCTACAATTGCCAATTGTTGATGCCCCGGCCCGACGTAGGGCCTACTTTCAGACTTGATATCTTAATGGCGTCCCGACGCCCAAAAAACCGACTATGGTGGCGCCTTGGCCCACAATACTCCACGACTCAACGACATCTGTCATACTCTAAGCCGTCTCGACGCCTCACTTCGACGCCGGACGGTGGCACTTTGCCCTACCGTCGCCGACATCTCCCCCGGCTTGACAACGTCTGTCGCGGCCCGGCGACGTCCTGCTTCCCCCGATTTGCGCCACTCCCCCCCCCCCCGGGTCACTTGGCCCGCAAGCTCCGGTTCGTTTTGGGCCAATCAGGAGTCAGCTTTCCACCGATGACCCCGCCTCTTGAGGACAACAATTCCGGCCAGAACCGTATTTATTAAATAATGTTTAATTTCTCTTTGCTATTTACATCCAATTACATAAAATGGTTCTTTTACTTGTTAATATTTATGATTTCTTAATTACTAAATATCTACAATACACCAACAACTTACAAAACTATTGGCTGGAGCCCCTCCCCTCGTGACCAGCTAGGGAGGTGGTTCGAGCGGGGGTGGGGTGAGGGCCCAAGACACTCTATGCACCTGCTCCTCTCTCCCTCGTCTTCACAAAGACACAATATGTACAACTCCTATTTTCTATATAAAACTTGGTGCAGTAATGGCACATTAATGAGAACTATTTCGATGCGATCCTGATACAAAGACGAAGAGAACGAATGGTCGCAAGGCATAGTTATTGTTGCATATTTATTTATGATGGTAGACACTGATAACTATTAAATATAATAAATCGTGGTGGCGAACATATGGGCCTGTCACATTTCTTTCTTGTGGTTTGTGTCGTCACTACCGCGTCATGAAAGTGTTTCCGACCATGCATTGTTATGTGATTTCCCATCGTCTGGGTGTCCTCTATCTCTCCAGAAAGTTTGTAACAGCTGTACTGACACATCCTGTATAGTTGCAAACAATAGCTGCAATGGCTTTCCTCAGTAACATGATGCAGTCAACACACTATGCACTGTACATCATGCACTGACAACTATAGAGCAGAAGTGCCTTTTCGGACCCACGTTCATATTTTTGTTACTCTAGATGTTGTTCCACAGATATTGGTATGTAATTTTGCAACATCCTGCTTTACGTATGTAAAATAAATCCCTGTTTACGAGCCTTTCAAAATAATTAGAAACACCTTTCTTTTTCAGACAACATCCAGTACCATTAACTGGAGTTGCTGTGCCCTTGCGGGTGTCTATAATAAGTTACCAACTTGAATATGGTATGTTCGGACAAGTTACCAGATTTTATAGATCTCCAGGTTATATCTAAACGCCTGCAAGAAATGCGCTATTTTCAGATAGCATGTATCATACATTTGTTTAACAGTTTACTAAATGCGATGACCGCAGCAGATTTTCTACACGACATCTTATTTATGTATATAGTATGTGTATGTTAGTCTCGTGCTTCTTTCGTACATATTTTGAATGATGTACAATCAGTGCGATTTCGGTTTTTTATGTTTTCTGTTTACAATTTTTTTTCGTCGCACTCGGCCAATTTCGTCTGCTAACTGCAGTTTGCCCTGGTAGGGTTAACCCGGAGTACAGCGTGTCAGTAAAGTCGTGGTACACTTTTGACCGGATGGTGTACTTTTGACCGGGTACAGGTAAGAAACAAAAGAAGATAGGAATGTGAAATCTGCACTAAATGAAAGGAAAACTCTCAAATTTTCTGTAGTATAATGTGCATGCGTGTGCGCACAGAGATGACGCAACACCACGAACTGCGCAGAGCAGCGGATCAGCCATGCACCGTGACTTTACGCACATTCTGTAGATAGAGAAGCTCTCGTTACTTATTGTACTCTTCAAAACTCTACTTGGGTTATAATTTGAACGCATAAAGGGAAAAAAATGTTGGTCTTATCTAACGCGTATTGAAGGACAGTTTTTATAAACTACTTTAAATTTTGATTCTGTACATTTACATCAGCAAATTACATGAAATAGTCCTCGAACAATGTTTAGATCCGCAGGTTAACAATACCATTCATATGTTACGACAAAGATTTCATTCAATGGAAATGTATTATACGTGTACTTTGTTCAAAATGAATTGAAAAACAACGTTGCATATTTCATGAGGAACATTTGATAATGTGACACAAATGAGAGCAATCTAGCAATACGTCAGGCGACATAATTTATTCATCAGGCGAGGAGGGATTGTCTCTTGCTCATACATAAATACATCATTCCAGAAAGAGGTGATTACTGACAGCTATTCTCTTGTTAGCATTGTGTTAATGCAATTATAACACCAAGAAATGTATGCTGATTTAAGGAGAAGTATTTTCGGTTGTTATACGCCGTAGCCTCTCTGATACATGTTATTATTGCCATGTTAGCGAGTGGCCAAGATGCAATACGAGAACTTGTCACAATAGGCGTTGTTCTGTTGTTTCGTTTGTGTGGCTGAAATGTGAGTATTGTCAAGGACACGCGCTTTAAATGCCGCATCGCCTCTATGCGTCAAGAACTGAACTACCATACAAGATTTCTGCCGAACCGATTTTACTACGACACTATTTGATGTTATTGGTTAAATGCATATAGCTAGGTACCCGTGTTTTTCCCAAAAATAATTTTGCCCCAGTTTGTTTTAGTGCCTTACGTGCACATCTGCAGTTTTGCTTCATGGTTATTAGCAGCGTGTCTATGTGAAGAGCCGTATCTCATTTGACTGAGCCAATTACAACAACTTTCCTGCAACAACACACGTCTGTGGTTTGCCGGTAGAATCCCAAGGCTCATGAGAGATAAAATATCCAATCACTGACCACGAAGCAGAACTGAAGATGTACTCGTAATGCACCGAAACTAAGCGGGACAAAATTATTTTCGCGAAAACCACGGGTTCCCACGTATAGCTAGAGAGACAGAAACTTCATGATTGGGCTACAGATACAGTATTTCTTTATTGAGGACTGTGAACCAATAGGAAGCCTGCATACAAATACTCTCTGACTGCCGCGCTACCGTGTCACGTGCACAACTGGCCACTTACTGGAGTCTAATCGACAGGTCATTGAATCCGAGAAATGTCAAGGTCTTTATGTAAAGGATGACCCGGGAGGAAAAGGGCAATATTCTGTGAAGTGATAGCACTGGTAATTTTGATCCAAATAGTTCATATGAACTTGAGGTCAATATAGGACGATTGTCGAGACGACCCATTTGAATATAAGCACACTGAAAGAAACATTTTGTAGGAAGTCTTTCCTACAAAATTATTTTGTAGTAAACACAAAATAATTTTGTGGTGACCACTCTATTTTAGTGGTGTCAAAAAAATACTTTTGTGGAGAGCACAAAACAAATTTTGCAGATTAAATACCCTCAAAAAATTTTGTAGCCTCCACAAAACACTTTCTCTCGTGTATTGGTAAGCTCTAAAATTACTGTTTTTGTTTAATTTGCAGTTATGTTCCTCGTTTCAGTGATATGTCATCTCACAATCAAGGAGGCATTGCGTTGGCATGGAAACATGTTTACATACAAATGTAACCGACTAATGCGGACTGTAAACTAGAACATTGTGTTTGACATGACACGAAACACAATGGTTGTGTATTGTAATCTTGTTATTACAGATACGTAAAATAATATTAGTTCGCTATTCATTATATATTACAATTTCCTTAATATATAAGAGTATTTTGGTAGGCAACTCTTAAAAGAAACACAGTTTTGCACATTAAAATTCAAATTGTTCGGACGCCCCAACCTTACCCCACCCCCACGCCTATTTTAGCTTTGTGTGTGGATATATATACTTTTGAGGTATGTCCCTTCCCCCGTAGTACCAAGAGCTGAATACTGCCCTGATCTAACCTCTAGCGCCAGATAGTCGGGGTGCGAATTAATCAGGGTTGGTTTGAACGAGCTTGATATTCAGCGACGCGCGAGAGAATTGCGCTATGAGCGACCACAAGCAAGGGTTGGGGGGGGGGCACACAACATTCCCCTCTCCCCACGTGGTGAGTAGTGTTCCCTTGCACACCCGCGGTCCCTGCTGCAGCTAATGCCGTCGGGCGCAACCAATTGGTCGCTAATATGCACAACTGCGCTCACAACGATCCCACCACACATTTTTTCCCCCTCCAATCCAACACCCTTTATTTCTCCTCCCTTCGGGGGGGCCGGGGGAAGCTGATGTCGAGTGCAGGGAAATGTGATGAACACTTTTTAGCATCTAAAGAATGGCCTGTACTATACGGTAAATGCCTAAATAATATCCACTAAAGGTCTCCCTCCCATTTTTTCCCTTTCTCCGTCCTGTGAGGCTGGTAAGGTTTGGTCACAGAATATCTAGGCATACAGAAGTGAAATATTCGGTAGGATGGCTATTCTAAAAACCTTACAAGCCAGTTTGACGCTCTACGAATAGAGGCGATATGCTTCTCGTCAAGCGTGGGACACTGGCTCTTATCAGTACGCTGTTCCCACGTGTCGAAGGTGGAAAATCGACACTGGCGAAGACTCCTCTTAACACATACTTTCCACGAATAAAATAATAAAGTAACCCTTTAATGACCCATTGCTAAACACGTTCTACGAAAAGACTGCAAGCTAGTTAAGCAATTGATATTGAATGGTTAAGCACCCTGCTCTTAGAAGCGAACCTATGCTTAAGGGTATGGGCCCGAGTTTCTCCGCATTTAATGTCAATTATTTTTTAAAACATAAATGGAAGCGGATAACGTAACATCGCTTCGTAACTTTGTTATAACTTATTTAAACTGCATACTCTAATTTTATATAGTCAGAAGACTGTAAAATAGTTGCTAATTAGTTAATTAACGAAATTTCCTTTCAATTGATAAATTACTCTTCATACAGTTTGTCTCAAAAAATTACATTGCATAGTAAAATAAATTTGCAACAAAGTTACGAAGAAATTTTACGATATCGACTCTCGTATGGATTTTAAATAATAATTCTCTCGAAAGCCAAGAAACTCGGGCCAAGTCATTTTTTTTTTTTTTAATTCTGAGAAGAAAACTGTAAAATCGGCGACCATACCTCAAATTTTATTTACCTTGAGCTACAATACAAGTATGGCAATATAGCTAGTAATGTATAGTTAGGTCGCAATTTGTCGGGCAAATTATGAATATATAAAAATTTGCCACACATTTTGTGGCGTACTTATTTGTTAACAGCTAAATCGCAAGGTCATTACTGTAGCGAACTGTAAATAGAATTTGACGTATAATCACACACATATTTTTTTCTTCTTAGAATCACAAAAAATCGAAAAATAATATAATTCAATAGGGCGACTGAAACCGAGGGACACGGGTTCCTGTTTTTGCTGTTTTTGCGAGTTTAATTTTTTTAATCTTGAAAGGGAACAGATATATAAACAGTTACATAGAATGTTGCCCAATAGTTTCTATAATTTTGAATAACTATCGACTTATTAAAATTTTCTTAATTCAATAACTAGCCTAAATTATTAAAAACTTATATTTTGAAAAAAAAAATGGCTACATAGGACAAATCATATCCAACTTTTCTATGTAACGGTTTAGCGATATCTGCTCGCTTTCAGGATTTAAAAAACGAAACTTATTAAATCAGCATAAATAGGTATACTCAGTTTCATATTAGTTTGGATTAACTTGACAGCGACCTACGGGCAATAATTTTTTAGTATTTTGTGACTTGTTGAACAATGCAAGACATTTTTAGCTCTAAAGTGAACCTGAAATGTAAATTTTAGCATTTGTACTTCAAAGATTATCTTGTGTAGTGACAAAATAACAATATATTACAAATTATTGCCCATAAGTTGCTGTCAAATTTATCCAAACTTATATGAAATGGAGATCCGTGTCAAAAAAAAAAAACAGCTTAGGTTCAAATAATTCTTAATGTATGCCTGTACGCATACGTGACCTGTAGCACGGCCTTTATTTAGGTACTACGTAGTGAGGGATGATAATAGTGTTTGGGGAGGGATGGATGATGACGTACTGCTATGTTCCAGCCACCCTCGCCGTTGCAATAATTGCTCGCCATCTCATCACTGCAATGATGGGTTTATACAACTCGCGGAACTATACCCCCTCCCTCTTTTTTTCACCAGTAGAGCCGGCGGGGAGGGGGGAGGGGAGGTAAATTGTTTATGGTGCCGCGTCACGTCACAAGTCCGCACGACCAGCAGAATTAGTTACGTTGTGTGGGTGTGCGTGGGAGTTGCGCACGACCGGCGTGGTTTTTGTCCGCAAGCGTGTACCCCCGGCAGATTTCGTGGCGTGCTTGTATACAGTCGCCGAAATTAGTCACGTTATCTGTTCGGCGGATACAGTGCAGCACGCTTATGATGCATGGGCGAAGTGGGCACAAGTCGAAAAATGGTGTTTAGAGTATCGTAAGCTGGGGTGACTTTACGACAATCGAAAAAAAAGATATGTTTCACGTATACTGCTGTCCTGGTTAAAGAAATTTACTTGCCATAAATTCCAAATAATAAATATTTACATGAAATTTTATTAATATTTACACACAGTTGAAAAACATGGAAAATAAAAACAGTGCAAACGTGTCCCAAAGTCACCCATGCTTACGGTAAATCGAGAAATAAAGTTTGATGACACGCAAAGCAAATATAATGGTTAGAGATAGTAGTAAATCGCAAGAATATTTCGTGCCACCGAATTTTGCAAAACAACGTAGAGGCGTGTACCATTAAAGCCATAGGCTTTCATTTATTTCAACCAATTGCAAATAACGTGAATATTTTTCAACCAAATGCTTTGGAAAAATTCGAGACTATGTACAGTCATACGATAAACAATTTTGACAGAGAGTTTTTTTTTTTTTTTTTTTTTTTAAATAATGAACCGTTGACTAGCAAGACATTATTTTGCTTCATTTAGACTTATTTCCACAACGAAATATGTCACGTTTCAGGGGCAAAAATCTGAAAATCCGTTTGGTGTATTGCAACAGAAATATTCAGATACAAACGATGAAATATAAGCGTTAAAACTGTAAGAATGAATTTTTGATATGTGTATTAATTTCCGTTAAAAATATACATTTTCGAAACCACTGAAGAACTAAAGAGCGAGGCCTTAACGCGAGTCACAAAAAGTTCAGTGACGACGCACCAGAGTTATCATTGGCCCAGTCAGATGGGGAAACGCCAACAACAAACGAAGAACGTCACATTTGGACGTGTTATATTTAAATTAACAAACGGTCAACTATTCCTGTTATAAATCAGTGTCGCTAATGACAGCGTATACCAACGTAATTTAATTATTTCCTTTTCCTTAACCTTAAGGTGGCCACCAGCGTGAACGATTTTTGCTCATCCAAGGGCTTGAAGTGTGGAAGCAATAAGGATGACAGAGCACGCGCATCAGGCCTCACCCTAGCCCCTAAGCGCAAATCATTAACTGGCATGCTGTCTTCTAGGCGACAACTAGCTTCTATGAAACACTCAGTGATGTCCCTAACACTCCATTACGTAATATTAAATACAAAAGTGTATTTTACTCATCACATTTTTAATGATTCGGCGTAATGATTAAGTTATCTTAAAAAAGAATTACGAACACATCAATTTTCGTAATTTTCGGCAGTGTTGAAATAAACTTTAGAGATACATAGAGACTTGAAAAAGGTAGGCAACGTGTAAATAGATTATACGAGATGAACTAAGCACTCAAGAAAGCCCTGATAAATTACTATTTTCAGTCAATTCATATCTTTCTGTGCGTAATGTCGAACAACGCGAAATGTCTAACCTCTCTTATAAGATAAGCTATGCAGTCGATAGAAACATATATAGTTTGACAAAAAAGTATGTTAATCGTATAAAAAACAAGCATGTCAGTTTCCGTTGATTTAATTATAGTATTGATGTATTAAAATAGGAAAATACACGGGACTATATTCGGCTATTCGCTGCTAACCATACAAGTAATAAGGCAACTATGGTTAATGTTGAATTTAATGCAGCAACGGTTAGCGGCATTTTTCAAAGGTTGAATTTTTAGGGCTTACTTTATCCCGAACGAACTATAACGTTCTTCGATTGCTTCTCCTAAGCAGACATAACTAATACACACTGAGCATTTTTAGAATAATCTTGTTACGACTGAAACTCTACACACCACTCGACGGCCTGGACAGACAGTCACCTTAATAATTACGTTGTGTTACCCTGGCACATAAAATAACGTGTACAGTATAATGTGCTCCTACGCTATACTCAGTCTTCTCGATGTTCGAATTCTACCTTTTTATCCGAACACTGAGGGAATAATATGCATTTTAATATAACCCCCCTCGGTTCCGTTTTTTTGTCAGCTCGAGAGTAAACCAATGCCCAATGCACGCGTTTATAGGTGATTCGGGATAAAGTGAGCACTCAAAAAAACCTTCATTTGTTTATATTTTCTGCCAGTTTATTTCTTTCCACTGCATGCAAACATAAACATTGCCATGTGCTTTTGTTTACATAGGCTTATACAATGTTTTCATTTACATTACACTGATCTGATAAATGTTATCTGCAACATCTACTCATTAAATTAACGGGCGTTGTATATATGATATACTCAATAGTAATATTAGTTATTAATACCTGCGATTTAACGTTTTATGACACTGTTTTCTCTTCACCGACTCTAATTGGTTACGACACACACTGTTGCCGTTACTTACCTCGTAGTATATTAATTTGTAATTCAAAACCGCCACTACAAACACACACGGCACACGCAATTCAAGAATTCAAATTCCGTTCAGCATACTGCCATGAACGACGACGACGCAATTTACGAAAACAATAAAAAATGTATTTTCTTAATGTGTGGAACAGAAAAAAAAATGTTATTTCTATTTCCACATGCTCAGGCTGACGATCGTATAACATACCAGATTATCAATGATATTCAAAAACATTAGAAGTAAATGTTTATGAATGTGTTCATAAGAAACCCATATTTATTACACAACGGACAAACACACTCATGACTCAACTCGCTTTCATGCGAGCTAAGCGAAGCCAAAGCGGCGAAAACCTGTCTCTGACGCCACCTGTCAGAGGAATTTTGAACTACGTCAGTGGTGCGAGAGTTAGCGGCATGTGTCAACGGCTGTTTTGAATTCAGCGGGCGGTTGCATCACTTTGTGATGGTGCTAATCAAGTAAAATTACACAGTCAGCAGGTATGACAATAAGAGCGTAAAGAAATATTTTAAAGCATATGGTATACAGAGAGGTCGATTACATTTTATGTTCTTTCACTAATGCTGCATTCAAATAACAAAATACACGGAACTACATGCAATGATTCGTTACCAACCATACAAACAATAATGTAACTATTGTTAATGTTGACTAATATGCAGTAACGGCTAGTGATTTTTTTCAATGGTTAAATCTTTAGTGCTCACTTTATTCCGAATGACCTATAGAATAACAGCGCCTTTGTATTTTTTTTTATATCTTAAATAAGTTTGGACAATAATGCTCTCTCTCTCTCTCTCTCTCTCTATATATATATATATATATATATATATATATATATATATATATTTGAAGCAAAAAGTTTTAAAAGTGCCAAGGGCGATGTTGACCGGCTCATCTGGTGCAGTATCGCCTTTACCGCAAGACATAGAAACAACGTGCAGTGGTATCGTAGATCACTCGCCTGACTGACACTTTCAGCGGTTACCACATAATTTTATTGATGGAAAGTTTTAAGCAAAGTCCATTGCATGCCGCTAGAGTAGTTTCACGCGAATCCCGTAAGTTTTTTTTGTCAGATGGAAGAGGTTGAAAAAAGCTATTTTTCAGCGAATTCGCGGTGCTCCGAAATTATTTGTCTAATTGACGTGATGTTTTGAAACTACCTTTCCGTCACAGTTTGTAGTTTATTTTCTTTCCTTACATTGACCCATTTGGCACACGTGCAATAGTTTCGCAAAACAAGTAATAATTTACGAAACACGTGGTAGGCGACACTCTTAAGGGGCCCGCCTCGTTGCCATAAAATCACACTGCAGCGTGTTTGAAGAAAAAGTTTTACACCGAAACTAATACACGCGTGTTCACGCAGTTTCTCTACGAAAAGAACACACACTTCAGACGACTGCCCTTAAATACTTTCAAGACAACACACGTATTAGAAATCCCCTTTTAGGGCACGTCAAAATGGGTCAAAACGGGATTTCAAGTCTGCTATAATGGAAAATATACTAGCCGAATACATGTGAAACCACTTAAGGGTAGTGCATTGGACTTTAGTAAAGTTATTTCGTAAATAAAACAATAGGGTCACCACTTAAAGTCCCATAGGAAATTAGTTTTTTTTCGCGAAGACTGCACGCCTTAAGCGTAGAGGCGACGCACCATTGTATGGCCCATACGACGTCGCCCTCAGTACCATACCTCACTCACACAAACACATGTGCCACGAGGCGGGCCCCTTAAAGTTGAGTCTTAGCTAGAGTCCCGGATAATCTGCAACCAGCAGTACATGAAAACACAACTTCGTGTTCATAAGTTTACATTGTGAGAAGTAATTGTCTGATTTTAATAACGCAAGTTTCCAATGAAAAATGAAATCCTAGCATTAACCATGAGAAATACTACTTGCACACTAAAGCAATATCATATAAATTTATAGTAAAACTTCAGAAAAGTGTTTCTTAATTGGTTGATTTCAATAGTAGGTCAATAAATTGCTATTTCATAAGTAAAATTTCGCAACAGAATTTAGTTTGCGAAAGAAAGTAAACCTTTCTGAAATATTGTTAATAAGTATAATTATAAAAAGGCACTTAGAATTTCATTAAATTATTTTTTTCGTCGGAAGCGACATTTTAACAAGAATTGTTATTTGCTCTTGTGATTAAAGTTTTTCACTTAACGTTATGAAAAGCAAGTCAACCTTAGACATTAAATAATTTTAACATAAAGTTGGTTTCAACAAGCTAACATTAATCGTTTCGTGAAGAAGTTTGAACGACGATAATAATACTAAATTTGGTCTAAGATGTGCTGCTTTTGCTTGGTAGTGGCATGTCTTGAAACTATTCACAGTAATTATCTGCGGTGAGAGGAAATCCTTTGTGTCATTCTGTATTTCACCAAAACCCTGAGAACTGAATGATTTACGAAAAAATAATGAATATACACAGGCAGGGTATTTTTCCTAGTACCTTGCGCAGGCAGTATTCCGCCGAGTGAAAATGTCTCCACTCAAAGAAATTTTGAAACAGTTCAAAAGGATAAGCTGGGTGATATTAGATATTAAACCAGATCCACACACTCAGATCATAAAAATAAAGCAGCAAAATTGATCAGACCAGGATTGAAACCTGAGCGACATTGAATGCAAGTTCAGAATTTCACCCTTGTGTCACTTTGCTTGGTGTAGAGTTGAAATCAACTTTCGATGAGAATATATGCTAGTTTACTCAATTAGTGGTGTCCTCTTACGAATTGAGGGACATACTGTACAATTCGTAACTAGCTGTCCCTTTGCGGCTTCGCCCGCGTGTACTATAGGAAAGAGTAACTAACTTTTAATTATGTATTAATTGATGGTGTTACTATATTCTCTGTATATCTTTAAAACAACAAGCACAAACAGCTTTATCCAGTCCACTTCACTGAGCGTACTTTAATTGCAGAACATCTTTGTTTTTAATTCATCATTATTTATCTATAAAATGGGTACGGCTTTGCCCGCTTGAAATTATGTAATGTAAACAGTAACTCTGGATAAAATATGTGATGAAGGCATTTAACAGCTAGCGTACTCAATAACAGTGAACTATAATTGTCTTAGCTCAGTGTAAAGAGCGCGCGCAATATGCTCGTATGATGTCACAGTAATCCCCATCGCAAAGTTTTGCACGGGATACGAACCCGTAACCCCACCCATCCCACACCACAAACTTTATACAATACCTGAGTGAATGCTTAAAGGCGATTTGTAGATATTTACATAAGCTTCATTCTTATCAAAAAATCATCTTAATATCTCAACGTGTGTAAGCGGTACAGATTATTATTCGAAAACACATTTTATTTTTTAACAGCTTTCAAGGACTAATTTCGAAAAATCCTGAAATATCTTTTTTGATATTTACGTAAGATTTATTTTAAAGCAACAACCATTTAAATTTTTCAACTGGTTTAGTAGATAAGTGGGATTAAATAAAAACATGTTTTATTTTTTTAGGAGCTTTCAAGGACGAATTTCGAAATATTCGAAAAACACTTTTTAGATATTTACTTAGCATCATTTTAAGGAGAAAAATCACCTCACTATCTGAAATTGTTTTAAGGAGAAATCACGGATTAATGAAAAACACATTTTACGGCTTTTACACCCCTTTATTTTCGAATTTCGCAAAATCAAAAAATTCTCAAATATGCATTTGTTTGAGCAATATTTTGAAGTTAAAAAATTGTATGATAGCTTTTCCGGTTAATGAGATATCAGGGATTCTTTGAAAACACATTTTACCCCATTTTACCCCCTAAATTATCGAATTTCGAAAAATCTTTCTTAGGGGGTGCCTACGGGGCAAGGGGAAGCTTCCCCAAAAATGTCACGGCTCTAGATCCAGCGGTTTGGGCTGTGCGTTGATGAGTGAGTGAGTGAGTGAGTGAGTGAGTGTGTCAGTCAGGACACTTCATTTTATATATTAAGATTACAGTTACTGACACTTTAGGACCTCCTTACATCGCAGTCGACAGAAACATCACCCAATTTTGTTCCAGAATTTTGTCACTCTGTTCTAGTTTGAAGAGAAACGAAGAATAAAATTGTGTCCTTTTGGATTTTACGGATAACTTATGAGTTTAAACAGGGGCAGATTAAGCTGTGTGCGACCCTGGCGTTCGACAAGGGTCACGAATGTCTAAAGGACCTTGCGCTGAACTTGACATAATCCTAGTAGGCCTCGTTGAAAACTACCAAAATGTATACGGCAGACGATACAATGCTTAATATTAATAATGTGATGCATGTAAACATTCGTAATTAAAATATATAAGTTTCGACATTAAAGTTTTACTGTGTTCAACTCGATAAGGTCGCGCGCACGGAGCCCCGGCAACTAATTAGAATATTAAATGCCTCGCAATGACTGTCTCTCTCCAATTACTAACCAAGTATCTCGGCCCGACGTACTTTATGACTTGGCGAACTTTTAATGCGTCCCGACGCCCAAAACAACGACGATGATGACGCCTCGGCCCACAATACTCCGCGTCTCGACGCCTAGCTTCGACGCCTGACGGCGGCACTCTGCTCTACTGTCGCCGCGACTCTCCGATGACCCTCTCGGCTTGACAACGTCCGTCCCGGACCGACGCCGGCTCGCTTCTCACTCCCTGATTTGCGCCAAAATCCCCCGTCACTTGGCCAGCAAGCTCCGGTTCGTTTTGAGCCAATCAGGAGTCAGCTACACCCGATAGCTCCGCCTCTCGAGGACAACAATTCCGGCCAGAACCGTATTTATTATATCATTTCTTAATTTCTCGTCGCTATTTACATTCAGTTACATAAAATGGTTCATTTACTTGTTCACATTTATGATTTCTTAATTAATACATAACTGTTACACAGTAACAACTAGCAAAGCCATTGGCTGGACCCCTCCCCTCGTGACCAGCTAGGGAGGTGGTTCGAGCGGGGGTGGGGTGAGGCCCCAAGACACGCTATGCACCTGCTCGTCTCTCCCTGGTCTTCACAAAGACAAAATATATACAATACCTTATTTTTAACATACGACTTGGCGCAGTAATGGTATTTTAATGAGAACTATTGCAATGTGATCCTGATACAATGACGAAGAGATTATGATGGTTGACACTGATAATCGGGGTTGTGACCATATGAGCCTGTCACAAGATTCTTTGCGTGCAGAACGTAAGCTTCAGAGCAAGACAAGTAGAGATGTAGGTTTGCCGTCTCGACTGTTTCGAACAAGGTTACTTCACAAAGTGGTGTGTAACATCCCAGCGACGTAGCGTTTCGTCTGTGTTTAGGGCAGCGTACGATTCATATCTCGTTTCAAACCACTATTTTGTTCCGAGAACTGTCCAGGCCTTTCTAAATGTACTCTCCATAATTTCTCCCCTCACATTTTCAGAAACGGGCAATGGTCACGTGATAATTGGTCACTGCTTTGCGTTTCCAGCTCACTCTCCTTGCAACTGTATATCACATTACCGCTACGGTCCAGATCTACCATATACTAGTGAAATTATAACCCAAACAATCTACATTGTTGTCCTGGCAATTACTTGTTAGGGGCTATTATCAAAATGGTGTCAATGTAATTAACATAAGCAGTATTGCTCAGTAACCGTTATAACTAAATTTGAATTACAGTATTTGCATTTTCCTATGATTTTGCTTTAATTTAAAATCACAGTAATCAGCATGTATATTTGTCTAGACACTTGTGCTCTCCACATTTATTTATTGTTTGTGAATATGTAATACTCAAATTAGACGTGCAGTTTGTACTAAATGCACTTGTAATTTGAACCTTGCATATGTTATTTGATTGCTTTCCGAAGCAGTGTAAAGTTATTGCTTTCCTTTATTAACCATTGTGTTTAATGCCCATGTAAAGCGATTAATTAATCCACACACACATACATATATATGCGTATTTAAATTGATAATTACTAGTACTCGTCTACAGATGAAATAATTAAATCCAATCGTGTTGTCAAATGATCACTTTGTGCGATAGGCATATTTTAGTGTGCACAATATGAAATGCATCTAACCTTGATCATTGGTACTTGTCTTTACCGTTGCAAGAAACTCTAGCTAAATGTGTGTTTTCATGTTTAAATACGTTGAAGTTAATCTTATTGATACCGATACTGTTAACGACACTCTAAGTCGTATTGATCCTCTTGTGTATGTCACGCAGTCGATAGTCAGGCTGCCAGAATTTGAAATGTCTCAAATGTAAATTAAGGGACCTGCCTGGTTTGTGAAATTCTTTCCTTGATGTCCGACGCAACGAATAACTGTTAACCTTTTCAAAGTAAACCTCAATTTGGGCATTCTAAAATGGTTGTTTTTGCTGGTGTTAGTAAATTGTTTGTTTTCATAGCTTTTGTCACTCATTCATAGTAATAGTGCAAAAATTAAACTAGTTTAATTATATTCGACAAACTGAGCACCAAGCATGCTTTTGGCAACTGTTTTGTAAAAACTTCATATACCCTGAGTGAGTAAAGTTGAACCTACTCATACGCAAGTTCCCACGCCCGACTGGTAAAAAGAAAACACATACCATATTTACCAGTGCCGTGAGCTTAACTGCGATTTACAAACGCAGTACTCATTTATGTGTTTATGCTTTGAACTTAAATATAACTGAAGTAGAATATTTGTTATGCAGTTTTTCTGATGGGTATGAAAAAATTAGTATAGGCCACGGTCTAAGAGGTAGAGGTCTTGACACTGCCTATGCTCTCCAGCAAGAGAAAGTGGTCCCTTCATGTCGCCGAGCGCTAGTAGTAATTTGGTGGACGATTTGTCTTGTTTACATCTTGCGTTTTAACATTTTTTGCAATTATTTACATAAAATAATGTTAATAAGGTAAGCTAATATAGTATATACATGTTCCATGTCCATAATTGCAATGGCATGTGTGGAACTGTTTATAAAAGTAGTCTGAAGAAATATATTGAGTATTATTGTTTTAATGAACATATTCGAACAAAAACTATATTTCGTGCCGTACAAAATTTGAGAAACGTTGCAATGTGCATCTACATGTATAATATTGAAAAACAAAATTTTATTGTTGTAAAAAAATGTGTTCCAATACAAAATTACGTTCCCATTTTTTCTTCCAGATAATACTCGCAATTCCGGTAACAACTTCACATTTTAAGCTAAGCCAAATACAAAAACAAGTCAAATCTTCCACCAAATTACTACTAGCGCTCGGCGACATGGAGTCACATTTTATTCCTCAGTGTCAAGACCTCTACCTTCTTAGACCGTGGTATAGGCGTTTCGGGATACAGTAAGCACTCAAAAAAGTCCTGCTAAAGTTCTATTTTCAACTAATTTGTATCTTTTCGCGCATAACGACTAACGATGGGAAATATCTAACCTCTCTGGACACGTAACTTGATCTTTGCATGTGTAAGATAAATTTTGCAGTCGGTTGATACCTGCATAGTTCGATTAAAAAAAGTTTATTAATTATTTAAAATAAAATTATGTCGCTTTCAGTTGACTCTTTTCAGTATTGTTGTCTATAGATAGGAAAATTCACGGAACTATACTGCATAATTTCTCTGCCAACCATACAAGCAGTAAGGAGACTACAATTAATGTTGAATTATATGCAATAATGGTTAGTAATATTATTTAAATGTTAATTATTTATCGTGAACCGCCTAAAGCCTAAGATACGAGTGCAATTTTTTTATTCCAGATTCGGGAATTCTATGCTTTTGTAGGTTTAAATAAAATTTTACTTTTATTCGGCTTAAAAATTTGATTTTAAATGCAAAACGCACTTCTATCAAAAGAAGTTTTCATTTAAAATGCTGTCATAAAATTTTTTTTAAGATAACAAATAAATTTCAGAAGCGGATGTTTGAATGGAAGTCGAGGTAGTATTACCGTCCACTACTTGCTGAAAATGCCATGGAGTCCAGTGAATATTACGGCAGAGAGCAGACATTAAGATTTAAATTTGCTAAACCCTCCGAGGTATTCTGCTGTTCGCTAGATTAGTGGAGAGGAAGTAAGCATTTTTAAGTTTTCTTAGCCACCACAAAAGTTGCAATTGATGGTGTTATGACTAGCAAAAATGCTTTTTTGCGTGAAAATGAAAGTGGGTGTTAGATGTTATATGTTATGTGCACGCCCAATGAAAGTGAGTGTTAGATGTTATATGTTATGTGCACGCCCACAGCTTTTCTGTATTGTTTTTGGCACGTGCTTTTGAGTGGAGATGTATTCTCTTGACAGTAAACCAGCCGATCTGAATTTCATTGCTCCCAGAAGTGAATGGAAAGCACTTAAAGGGTATCCTAATGATTAAAATCATACAAGTAGCCTACATTATGGGGCTTCGAACTACATTGTTTTCAATAGCTACTAGTGGGAATATTTTACTTTTAATGTATAGCTCCAATGATTGGTTATATGTTCTGGTAAATTATTAACGTATTAACACCATTACTGAAGATAATTTTTTCATATCGTAACAGTTGTTCTAGCGCTACTCATTATTCAAATAAGCCATTGAACTAAGGGCAAAGTACCCGCACTCTTAGAACGGTTTTTTTTACTGTAAATTCCATACAAGGATGTTTAAGGGCGTTGGACCCGTAAAAATTCAAAATTTTATATTTGTGCCAAACACTGTTCAACTTTTGCACATCAGATAACATGCCATTTCCCCCAATAAAAAATTTTAGGCCCCATAGTTTTTGCGTAATCATTCATCAAAGTCTCAAAAATGGCCATTGCGGTGTAGCCAAAATAAAAAAAAGTTATTAACGAATAAATTCAAAATTACAGGAACTGATAGTTAGTGTATCAATGCATTTTACGACATGGTTGACAAAAGTTAGTTTTGAAAATTTCAGTAGTAGCCAAAAGTCAAAATTATGCAAAAATTTACTCATTTTCATCAATTTTTTAAAAATACAAAAAGTTATCGCTTTGTGTTCACAAAAGTGTCTTGAAGTAGCTCACATCATTAAGAATCAATATGAATTATCTTGTTTCTGCAAGTTAATTATTTTTTATTATTTTGGCTACACAGCAACTGCCATTTTGTGACTTTGATATGTGATTATGCTAAAACTATGGGACCTATTTTTTTTTTTATTTGGGGAAATGACATGTTATCTGACGTGTAAAAGTTGAACAGTGTTTGGCACAAATATAAAATTTTGAATTTTTACGGATTCAACGTCCTTAAGGGGGGAGTTCACGGAAAATTTTTATTATTTAAATAATTTTTATAATTGTACGAGATATTGTTTGTTTTGTAGACATACACTGCGACATATTTTTCACAGTAATAAAATTTTTCTTGCTTTTATAGTTTTTGTATAATGGCAAGACAAAAGCAAAATTTGCACAAACGGTTTTATAAAAGAAATGAAATAATCCACTCTGAAGGAAAGTGCACCGGCTGCAATTTGGCATGTATAAAAACATTGCATTGAAATATTTTGTATTAAAAATACAGAAACTTGACAGTTTGTTATTTTAGATACAACATTTTTTATACAAAAAATATTCAGTGCTGCTTCTTATTCACCTCAAGACGTAGTCCGCTACACTGTTCTTCAATGGGAATTATTTCTGTAGATCAGTTGGTTTTCGTTTCTTGTATAAAACCAATTTATACACATTTTGGCTTTGAAATGCCACTATACAAAAACTATGAAAGTGAGAAAATTTTCGTTACTAAAAAAAAAAAGTCACAATGTAGGCCTATAAAATAAACAAAATCTCGTACAAATATAAAAATTATAAAAACTAATACAATTTTTAAGGGAAGTGACCCCCTCCCCACTTTACTGATTTTTCGCGCAAGAGTGTTATCAAACTGTTTCACCTATAATAATTTGGTTAATTTTTACCTATCAAGCAACGAAAGGAAACAAGTAATATTTTTTCTGTGTGTGATTACATAACTAGTATCAGCAAAAGTTATCGAGCTATACTAACTATAGACATTGTACTTATAATCTCTAGCTAGTCGATACTTGAATATAACTGATATCAAGTAAGTATGCCAGATAAAATACTCAAAGTTCTGTTAATAAAAAATTGAGGGGAACTGGTCCCCTTGAACAAGTTGATTATTATTTTTTTTTTTTTACAAAACGAGAAATTTACTTCGCAAACATCGATTTCGTTCAAGATTGCAAGCATATTAACATCTACTCTGCACTAGAAATTTAGAAAACTAAAATTTTCATTCATGTTTTGATTAGTAGTGTAGACCGGGTCCAAAATACTTCCGTTGTTTTAAGGTCACGGCTTTCTTCTTCTGGTTTTTTCGCAAAAAAAGTATTTCTTTAATCATTAAAACACTTACGCACATGTGCTTTGTGATTACTATGTATTTTATTTTTCCTCCCAAAACCAAATTTGCATGATTTTGGCTCAAGAAATGGCTTTGTCAATAATTTACCAAAATTGTTTAACTTTCGTGTAGAAAAAATTAGGTTAAACAATTAGAACCTATTTGCGGCACGTGTGTTACTGTTTTACATAAAAATATGCTGCTCCCTTTTACCATTGAAAAAAAAATGTTCTCGGAACAGCATAAGACATGAGACCGTGGCCATAGTAAGGGTTTTCAAATACCATTTTGTGTAATTATTCAGAAATGCAGAGCACATTTATTGCTTGTATTGTTCTTAAAAGTTTGGACTCGGAGGCCTTTCCTAAATAACAAACTATCCCGCATCATTCAGCGTCAGTGGAATTATGACAAAACTTTCCTTAAGGAGGCAGTTTTCTAGACCAAAGCCTGTAATGACATAAACTATACATAATATAATTTTTACAGCTTAAATGAGGTGACTGATATCTATATTTACTGATGTGAGACTGAACTTAGTGAATAGTTTGTTTATACCTAATTAAGGTTACACAAATCAAAACAGTAAAGATATGAAAACAAATGTGAATAACGAAAAATAAATAACTGTTCACACATTCTATGTGCCCTTCCTACCTCTTTTTTTTTAAATAATTAACATGCAGTTTATAGTATGTAGAATTTTAATCAAAACAATATTTTAAGGAAACTTCTCCCATAACATCAATAATTTTTAGATATTGTTACAAACAATGTATTCTGAAATAGAACAACAACTTTACCTGAACAGTGAAAAATTACAGAATGTTCCTGAAATGAACTTTGTTAAGCATGGCAGACAAACTTACACGAAGGACAATACTAACAACTTTTCCGAGGCAACAGTGAGAGTGGTGAAGGACATCAACCTGGGAATATTATAAGTTTTCAATGTCGTTACTCTCGTAGACTACTGCGTGATGCATTCAAAAATTATTTGAGTAGAAGGATTTACAGTGTGGCTAATGGCGAACACCCAGGGCGACTAAAGAAAATTGGTACGCTTCTGTAGTGTATTCCAGACGCACATAAACATGCAGAGTAAACGTGCATATGAAATTGTGAAAGTGAATGACATGTGTACCATGTGCCGAGCTTATCCACTCAGGGAGTTATCTACGATGTAAATACCCATACTTCAGTGGGAAAACAGAAAATTTCTGCAAACATTAAGCCCTTGTTCACTGTACATTTGGAGATTTATTTCCAAATTCTACAGCAGGGACTTCGGAAGGCCGCTTTTTACTTGGAAAGCTAGCGCTCGGAGAGAACTGCCCCGAAATGCAGTTGAAATGAAACCAAAATAAGAAACCAAGCCAATACACAAAAACACAGTATGATGTAAGCACGACCAAATGTTACAAGTAACGTAGCCAATGCTCGGTTTTGTTGGTGGAATTTTTGTAGGCTCGTTTATTTACAAACACCAGGCTTTCCTTGCGTGAAAAATTTTAGCTGAAAGAAATGTGCCCATACTCTAGGTATATATTTAACTTAGTGACGTTAAACCAATAAGCCAAGCCTTTAATGGGTATGAACTTCTTCGAATTCATTCAATAACATGATAATTTAACTAGGTTCCATAGTCAACTTTCCTGGCCAGTTTGAGAGTTTAGAAATACTTTCATTCCAAGTAATATCGGTTAGATTTATTATTTTTAAAAATTATAATTGTGCATATTTGAAAACCTTGGGGAAGGAAAGCGGCAAGTAGGTCTATATTTGTAGACGTCTCAGAAACTAGCAATAAAAATTACTTGAAAAGAAAAAATTACAATATTTGTTAAAACTCTTTAAAATACAATTTTTTTTCACAATTTATTCCTCTTATATTGCATTGTCATGGCATATTCAAACCCCAACACTTGTTTGTATAGTGTGTTCTTGAATCCAGTTGATATTATTCCAGATACGGAAGTTCGGAAAACACGTTTTTGGCCATTTTGAGGTGCCCGAAAATGGTGTTTGTAATAAACGTACCAAATTAAAAAAAGCGAAAATGTTTTAATTTGTGTTCTTTTCGTAAATATGCAAAAATAATGGACGTTAAATAGTTTCGTCAAAAAAAGGATAACCGTAACAACTCGCTGCAACTCGTTTAAAATATCGTATTACACGTAGGAAAACAAACGCTACTGTAGTGCGTAATGTTTTACGCAACGGTACTTTCAGCATTCGCAAACTTTAGTTCCGTGTGAGAAAGGAAAGGCCGTTATAAGCTACAAGACCCGCGGTTTTTTTCATCCCGCAGACGCGAACTTAAGTTCCGCGTTAAAACGGCAGACCGGGCGGGAGCGAACACTCCTCGGAGCACTCGTTGCAACTCGGCCGCTTCCGGCGTACGTCGGGCGCTTCGCCCGGCCCTGTGTCAATACTGCTATAGGAAAAATAAATACGCAACGTGCGTAGGATTCGAGCTGCCCATCCCACTCTCTATACAGACCACTCCAACCACTATTTCCTGTTTAATGTGATAAGTGATAACCCAACCTAACCCAACCTAAGCCAGCCTAAGCCAACCTAAGCCAACCTAAGCCAACCTAAGCCAACCTAAGCCAACCTAACCCAACCTAACCCAACCTAACCCAACCCGACCTAACCCAACCTAACCCGACCCTTCACCCTTGACCGTTGACCCCAAACTAACCCTGACCTAACCCCAAACTAAACGTGAGATGTAAGCCACTTATACTGGGGGGGAGGAAGACTACGTGGACAAAGGCTCGGGTTGGTCTTCGTTTTCGTCGTATAAGATGACTGGCAGCCATCTTATATGATGCCACATCTGAAAAAAAAAAAAACGAGGAATTTTTTTCTCTCTCCACAAAATCGTTGAATCACAAAACAAAACTATACCACCATGTATATTGTCATAGCAATATGCTCGCATATAGCTAAGATAATATAGTAATATATTACCGAAGGTATATTATTTATAAGCGATATGTTCCCATAGGTATATGCCAGCATAACTTTATGGTAGCATATTATGTATATGCAGGCATGGCAATATAAGTTTTGTGATTCAAAGATTTTGTGGAGAGAAAAAAAAATCCTCGTTTTTTTTTTCATGTGTGGCATCATATAAGATGGCTGCCAGTCATGTTATACGACGAAAACGAAGACCAACCCGAGCCTTTGTCCATGTAGTCTTCCTCCCCCCTTCCCCCTCCTTCTCCACCTCCACCACCACCACCTCACAGTTCTTCTCTAAGCTGGCTGCAACAGCTTCCTCAACATCATCAGCGTTATAAATTGGAATATTTCTCGTCTTAAAAGGTCTCTGGTCTTCTTCCTCCTCATGTTGCTCCAGCTTGCCAAACAAATATTCAAACACAGATTAAATTTTATAGGACCACGTGAATTGGTCATATGTGTTTGTTAACATGTACCAGCATGTCTACAGCAGTATGAAGGCATACTCGAATGTGCTCCATGACTAAAGTATTTCAGATATGTGTTATAGCAACCTAAAATATGCATATCATCTGTGTAATATGTTGTATGGCAGGTCGCAAGGCAAATAATCCAATAAAGAAAAATGCTACCTTACACTACTAAAGGTTTGACTTGATATATTTGTCTTCCGAACGAATGATTCTCATGCTGTATGATGACTAGCCTTGTTGTGTTATGTTTATAGACTCTTCTACATGGTGTTAACAGCAACAGCTGCATTGCTGGCAAGCTTCTAGTAGGTACTTGAAATGAGTGGCATGGGTTTCGTCGAGGTAGCTATCGTAGTGTGTTGGATATAATAGTCACTATTGTAATATCTGTGACTAATTTTCACATGCGAAGATAATGTGAAAAGTGAATGATAAACATGTAAAGGAAAGGTTACTCGCTCATTGGGGAGAAACTGCAGGTACTGAGACAAGCTGTTTACTACAGCCTGTGGTCTTTGCATGCGTGTGGAAAGTAGTTGTGTTTTTGGCATTGCTTACAAGACTTATCTGGTTTAATTTTTGTTGTTTATATGTTACTTCAGTATGGTAGTTGAGACAGCGAGGATGTATGACTCATGTTACTTTTGGATAACATGGAGGGTCGTGAGTAATTTTTTTTTATTGCTGACATAATTTTAGACTCCATGGTTAGTGCTGTGTATACACATGCTTAGATGGGATACTGTATTGGTAGGATGGTTACAATGTATGCCAGAATATGTGCTAGTGGTTATGAACTATGGTACTTGTCTGTGTGGCTGATTCGCTCTCGGAATGGTTCAAGTAGGTGATATTAACCGCCTTTCCGCAAGAATTATTTTCATAGCTTGTATGGTAGTATAGACTGAGAGTATCTTCTGAATGTTTTGAAATGAATGTTAATAGTATGATGGTTGATGTGATATGTAACCGTCTCTGTGACAGATTCGTACATCGTGTTAGCAGGTGCCTGTGCGGCTGGTAGCTGTCTCAGCCATTTATGTATGGCTTGTGCATTGGGGTGACTACCTATCCGTCTTGCAGTCTATTACGATTTTCAGTATACAGGCTGTAAGGAAATTAACAGCCCAAACTCCGGGAGGTGATTCCTCATGAAAAATGAAATAGACATTATATAGGACACTTTCAAGAAAAGTTATTATTAAGGGCAGAATAAGCCCTTGAAAATCGAGTTTGAAAATCGTATTTTGACAAAATATAAAAAATGGTTAGGAGTTAAATTGCGATTCTTTGGGCGATGTTAAGTATTATCGAGATCTTAAACATTTAATATATTCAGCCTTCTAACTTACAATTTCATGAAAATAATAGGGGTTGCCTCCGTTACATCGCATATAATTACGTTGGCGTTACGTTTTGTGAACATTACATGTTGGCTTTTCGGGCAGTACACCGTGAGGAACAAAAAAGGTCCTCTTGTCGCAAATGCTTGGAAAGCACCGTTTACCAGAAAAACTGACACAACTGTTCCTTGCCAGGTATGTAGGCAAAATGTGCTACATCCGCTAAGAAATGTAGGCCTATTTGTACCATGCTCTCAGGAAAATGCAATCCGTGATGCCGCTGTTGAAGCTTGTCGCAAAACATAAGATAAAAAAAAAACATGCCTATGCACGACTGGGATACTGTGGCAACAAATTTCTTTTAGCAAAATTTACAAAATGTTATTATTTTGACGACATAAATCTACGAAATTCATAAACAAAAGAACATCCTTTAGTACCTTCTGAAAGAATATCAGTATGCCATGTACGTATTTCGATAATAAATTGATAAATAAAGAAATATCGTATGGGGGATACACCCCAGGGCCCGCCTACAGGCCCAAAATCAGAATGCCATCAACCAGTTCGGATTTATCCCCGCACTGGAAAGCATCCCCGGTACGATTTTCTAAATTTTTTTATTTATTTGCGAAATACATACATGACTTAGCCTACTGATATCTTTTCAGAATGTATTAAAGAAAGTTCCGTTATTTATGAATTTCGTAGATTTATGTCGTCAAAATAATAACATTTTGTAAATTTTGCTAAACGAAATTTGTTGCCACAGTATCCCGGTCGTGCATAGGCATTGTTTTTTTTTTTTTTTTTTTTTTTTTTTTTTTTTTTTAAGCTTATGTAACAGCGTTTTGCGACAAGCTTCAACAGCGGCATCACGGGGTGCATTTTCCTGAGAGCATGGTACAAATACATTTCTTAGCGGATGTAGCACATTTTGCCTACATTCCTGGCACAGAACCGTTGTGTCCGTTTTTCTGGTAAACGGTGCTTTCCAAGCATTTGCGACAAGAGGACCTTTTTTGTTCCTCACGGTGTACTGCCCGAAAAGCCAACATGTAATGTTCACAAAACGTAACGCCAACGTAATTATATGCGATGTAACGGAGGCAACCCCTATTATTTTCATGAAATTGTAAGTTAGAAGGCTGAATATATTAAATGTTTAAGATCTCAATAATACTTAACATCGGACAAAGAATTGTAATTTAACTCTCAGCCATTTTTCATATTTTGACAAAATACGATTTTCAAACTCGATTTTCAAAGGCTTATTCCGCCCTTAATAATAACTTTTCTTGAAAGTGTCCTATATAATGTCTACTTAATTTTTCATGATAAATCACTTCCCGGTGTGCAGGGTAGGGAAGAATACTCGAAAATAAATATAAGAATTTGGACAAATCTCTTTGTGAACATAAAGAAATAATTTCCCTACTCCAAAGCACATAGTTAAAGAAATTTTTATGGTGGTAAGCCTATTCATCCTGAATTTTCCAATAGACAAAACATAACAGCAATTAAAAAAAAAAAAATATTCAAGAACAGAGAAATTTCATTGGAATGTCTAATTACTGATGAAAATATTACCAAAAGGATTTAAACTGAAAAAGCAACTGTTGTAAAATATGTAAACTTTATTGTTAATTTGATTTAGTAATTCTCAGTTTGTAAATGTGTAACATTGATAACATTTGAAAGTGATAACAGTGCTAATTTTACTATGGTTGTTTAGAGAAAATAACAAGAACAAAAGATGGAGGGTTTGTTTTAAAAATGTACAAGGATATAGTTATTTGGCAAGTTTAATTAAAAG
>PNEQ01005284.1:0-10521 GCA_003012365.1 Medauroidea extradentata
CTCAGTCATGACGTGCTGAGCATGTAGCTGGTGCTGCAGCTCCAGGATTTCCTCATGCAGGCCCCGAAGCTGGGCCCGCAGCTCAACTAATTTACTAACAGTAATATTTACATTGATATTTACATTTCTCTATGTTCCCAGTCATGAAAACACTACAAGTTTTGAAATAATCTGTCTCGCATCCGCAGAATTGCTCCTCGCAAACATCGCACTTCTTCTAGAACACTACAATTAATATCACACAAAGGGCTAGTGTTGTGGGTCGTCATCGCTATCTCCTTCCTGAACAGATGTACCGTACCTCCGCATGTAGCTCACATAGCGTCACTTCCTCTTACTCTTCATGTTCACAATCACTACCCACTTCGTCCGGGTCCTTGGTTTGTACGACGGATAAGGCCATTGTTGAACACGGAGCGTACTCACTGCCTTCATCCTGAAGGGATAGAACCTCAAATTTGGAGACACCAAGGCATGGTAGCCCTGCAGCATTGTCCTCTTCAACACTCCACAGCAGTGGTAGAGTTGGATACACTGGTGTAGCTTATTTACAAACTGGCGACTTGCCTCAGTAGTGCATAATAAGAATGAGTGGTTGTGCTGGAGTATATGCCTCCTTGTGAGACGAATTATAATCATCAAATGCTTCGGCGTCTTCCTCTATCAAAACACTGAACACTTCCTTCTCACTCGACAAGACAATATGAACTGGCAGAGGTGTAACCCGCTAGCCTCCCTGTCGCATCCTCTCTTCGCACGTCGGACAGGTCTCTACGCGCGCGGAGCATGACTCAACCAGGTCTGAGGCCGGGCACGGGACAGTCCCGCTCCTCGCGAGGGGAGAAATGACGAAACTGCATGCCTTACCCCCGACCAGCTCATCGCCTCGAGTTCCAACACGCTCAGAGTACATGTGCGCAGTCATCACAGACTGCCTTCCAGACACACCAGTAGCAGTCCCAACTATCCCCACTAAAAGAACAGTTGCTGATAAATAATAACACAGAAATTTAGTTTTGAACAATTATATTTATTTATTCCTTCATACATAGTTCACTGTATTTAAACATAATGCCTGATTGGCGAATCTAACTATTGTGGCTTTCTTCTTCAATACCATCTCGACCAAATACGTGTTTTTTGGATACTTGGTAACTTGAATTTCTTCGCTGTAGAAGCCTCCTCGAATAGCCTTCCCTTCCACATCATCTAGGTAGTAGGTCCTTGGTTCGCAGTGACGAAACTCGACCACCTTAAATAAATATTTCAGTGCTCTAGTTTTGTGTGTAGCGTTTAGTAAATGTTCCCTTCACTCGCGAGATATATATATATATATATATATATATATATATATATATACATAGTCTCGAACCTCCGCTTTAGACTTGTGCAGGTCCAGTTACTTCTCATTTTTATAATCAGTGTGCAGTAAAGAGTTGTCTTTAACATCCGCAGGCTTCATGTTCGTGGTCCTATGTATTTTATTATTATAATTATATATTGACACAAGCTCGGTTAATATATCCATCCACTTGTAGCTTACTTCTGCTGAAAATATTTTCCAGGTGAAATTCTTCAGTTTACGATTAAAAGGTTCTTCGATACTAGCCTTATGATCACTAGGTATTTTGTGTTTTGGCATTAGTGCTTAAAATGACTGCATGTAGAATTATTTGCAGAGGTCAGTATGTAAATTCTTGCTCGGACCTCTATCTTGTAAAACAATATTCATCGTATTTGTTATATCCCCATCACTCTTAGTTTTTATGGTCACAGCCCACGAATATCTAATGTAGCAGTCAAGAACAGCCAGAATGTACTTGTAGCCTTTAAACTTGCAAGCGTAAGAAATAATTTCAACCGAGCCTGCTTGATACAAGTCCTTCAAAGCAAACACCTGTACTTTACGTCGAGGATAATTTCGCCTTACAGACTTGTAAACCTGTTACAGAGACCGAACATATCACATCAACCATCATACTATTAACATTCAACTCATAACATTCAGAAGACACACTCAGTCTATACTATCATACAAACTGTAAAAATAATTCTGGCGGGAAGGCAGCCAACATCACCCATTTGAACAATTCCGAGAGCGCATCAGCCACACAGACAAGTACCAAAGGTCATTACCACTAGAACAAATTCGGTCATATATTGTAATCATCCTACCAATACAGTATTCCATCTAAGCATGTGTATACACAGCACTAACCATGGAGTCTAAAATTGTGTCAGCAATAAAAAAAAATTACTCACGACCCTCTACGTTATCCAAAACTAACATTAATCATACATCCTCACTGTCTCAATTGCCGTACTGAAGTGACGTATAAACAATAAAAATTAAACCAGATAAGTCTTGTAAGCAATGCTGAAAACACAACTACTTTCTACACGTATGCAAATACCACAGGCTGTAGTAAACAGCATGTTTCAGTACCTGCAGTTCCTCCGCAATGAGCGAGAAACCTTTCCTTTACATATGTTAGCATTCACTTTCACATTATCTTCGCATGTGAAAACTAGTCACAGATATTACAATGGTGACTATTATATCCATCACACTATGATAGTTGCCTCGATGAAAACCATGCCACTTATCTCATGTATCTACTAGAAGCTTGGCAGCAATTCAGCTGTTGCTGTTAACAGCGTGTAGAAGAGTCTATAAACATAACACAACGAGACTGATCATCGTACGGCATGAGGATATTTTGTTCGGAAGACAGTCTAACCTTTAGTAGTGTAAGATAGCATATTTCTTTATTGAATTATTTGCCTTGCGACCTGCCATACAACATATAAAACACAGATGATATGTCTTGTAGGCTGCTATAACACATGTCTGAAACACTTTAGTCATAGGGAACATTCGAGTATGCCTTCATACTGCTGTAGACATGCTGGTACATGTTAACATACATACTGTATAAGGTTAATTCACGCGGTCCGATAAAATTTAATATGTGGCTTGAATGTTTGTCTGGCAAACCGAAGCCACATGAGGAGGCAGTAGACCAGAGAGCTTTTAAGACGAGAGATATTCCAATGTATAAAGCTGATAATGTAGAGTAAGCTGTTGCAGCTAGCTTGGAGAAGAACTGTGTGGTGGTGGTGGTGGTGGTCGATGGTAAGGTGTTGAGGGTGGCATGGAAAACTACATGGACAAAGGCTCAGCTTGGACTTCGTTTTCTTCGTACAACATTACTGGCAACCATCTTAGATGACGTCACATCTACCCCTCTTAAATTTGACAATGACCTTGATCTTTGACCTCACTTCTAAAAAAACTATGATTTTTTTTTTCTCGCCACAAAATTGGTGGATCACAAAACCAATATTTTATATTCCTATGTCTGCATATACATCACATGTTTCCATAAAGTTATGCTGGCATATGCCTATGGAAACACATCCATTATAAATAATTTACCTTCGGGTAATATATACCTATATTAGCATTGCTATATGCGAGCATATACCTATGACAGTATACATAGTTGTATTGATTCACCGATTTAGTTGCGAGAAAAAAAAATTCCTCGTTTTTTTTAGAAGTGAGGTCTAACATATGTAAAGGAAAGGTTTCTCGCTCATTGCGGAGGAACAGCAGGTGCTGAAACATGCTGTTTACTACAGCCTGTGGCCTTTGCATACATGTAGAATGTTGTTGTGTTTTCAGCATTGCTTACAAGAATTATCTAGTTTAATTTTTGTTGTTTGTATGTTACTTCAGTACGGTAATTGAGACAGTGAGGATGTATGACTAATGTTAGTTTTGTATAACATGGAGGATCGTGAGTAGTTTTTTTTTTATTGCTGACACAATTTTAGGGCTCCATGGTTAGTGCTGTGTATACACATGCTTAGATGGAATACTGTATTGGTAGGATGATTACAATATATGACCGAATTTGTGCTAGTGGTTATGACCTTTGGTACTTGTGTGTGTGGCTGATTCGCTCTCGGAATTGTTCAAATGGGTGATGTTGGCTGCCTTCTGCCAGAATTAATTTTACAGCTTGTATGATAGTATAGACTGAGTGTGTCTTCTGAATGTTTTGAACTGAATGTTAATAGTACGATGGTTGATGTGATATGTTCGGTCTCTGTAACAGATTCGTACATAGTGTTAGCAGGTGCCTGTGAGGCTGGTGGCTGCCTTGCCAGTTATGTATGGCTTGTGCATTGGGGTAACTACCTATCCGTCTTGCAGTCTATTACGATTTTCGGTATACAGTATAGGCTGTTGAGCTGGGTGTGATATGTGTGACGAGGAGAATCGTACCGTCCACTCTGTTTGAAATGTGTTCATTGATACATACATATTTTTATGTAACCTTGACACAATTACTGTGATATTAGAAGAGCTACATGGCGAAACTGTGAAGGGAATTGAACAGAGCCTGTAGGAACCTGTTAGGACCCGCTCAGGTGGACCATAAAATTGTCCAGTGCTTCCAGGAATCGGTTGATTATGTGTGTGTGTGAGATCATAGTGTCTAATATTTTCCAACTGGGTGTACAAAGTTGTTAGAGAATAAGTCGTCACAAGTAAATATGTGAATTAAAGTGATAAAATTATTATGCTAATTTTTATTTATACTTTCAAGATAGAGGTCTGTCATAAGATCCTCATGTAGGTCTCTGCAAAATATTCTACATTCAGTCATTATAAGCCTTGATGCCAAAACATAAAAAAACCGCTACCCGCAGTGGCATGAAGACCAGTATCATGGAACATTTTAATTGTACTTTGTAGATTGAAAAGTAGGTAAAAAATATTCAGCAAAAGGAAGCTACAAGTGGGTGGATATATTACTCAAGCTTCTGTCAAAATAAAATCACAAAGTACATCGGGGCACGAACATTAAGCCTGTGGATGACAAGGGCAGCACTTTACTACAAACAGTTTATAAAAATGAGAAGATACTGGAACTGCACAAACCTAAAGTAATAGTTAGATACTATGTCTGGATGCTGTGAATAAAGAAAACAATTACTAAAGACTAGCCCATCAAACTTGAGGACGGAAATATTTAAAGCGGTCAAGATTCGACACCACGAACCAAGGACCTACTACCTAGAAGATATGGACGGCAAGGCTATTCGATGAGGCTTCTACGGGCGAAGAAACTCAAGTTACCAAGTATCCAAACATGTATTCAGTCGAGAAGGTTTTGAAGAGTAAAGGAAATAAAGTATTAGTGTGTTGGCTTGGGTAAGATGTAAGACATTACATTTGAATTTGCAAATCGATCATTACATTTAAATAATGTAAAGTACTCATTCTTATTTATAAAGAATTTAATAAATGTATTTTTAAATGAATTTCATTACAATCATTAATAAGAAATGGTCTTTTATTGGGAATGGTAGGTCTGTGATGACGGTGCACACAACCTTTGAACATGTTAGATATTGAGGTGATCATTTTGTTGGGTTATTGCACATAACTGTATTCGTCATCATGTCTGTAGGGTGCTGGAATGCTCCTGGTGTCTGTTGAGCTGGGACATTAAGCTCGAAGATGGGCAACTCTCACACTTCGCTGCGACCCTTGAGCACATGCTCACCCCCTACCCGCCAGGTAGTGGCTCGCTTGCACGTGGAGGCCTGCGCGTCACTAGGATGACTTGATGGCACCTGTGGTCGGTCCTGAGGTGCTGACATAGATTTATGAACACTTGAAAGGAGGGGGTAGACTCGCAACACACTTGTTGGAGGGTAGGGGATGCATACTGGGAGACTAGCAAGGAGTAGTCTCTCCTGTACTCTTGGGGCTTCGGTTTGCAGTAGGAGGTTGAGTGTAATACATGTGTGCGGGGCAGCAGCAGCGACGAATAGCTCGACGAACTGTACAATACTGTCATTGCAGGGACTTCTCAAGAAACATCAGCCTCATCACTACCACCACCACCACTGCTGATTCGTTTACATCAGCACACCTGTGAAGATGAGTATGAGGTAATGATGGTTGGATTTATTGTGTCAGCTAAGTGACCTGTTGTCTTCTCCAAGACTCCCTATAAAAAAGGCTAACATTACAGCATCCTGTGATCGTCGTGGCACCTTTAGTGCCTGTGGTGAAAGAGAGGAGGACAACGATGACGAGAAGGCTGCCTTCCCTGATGGATAATGTGAGAGAGAGGGTGACGACGGCGATGAGGAGGAGATTGCTAGTTCATCATGCCTAATCTCAGAATGGCTCCAACATCAAGAGATGGATTGGTACCCGTTTGGATATCTGGAGGATCCTCGACACAGCAAAGGTACATACCCTTCATTTTATTGAAGGGTCAGCATGAGAGAAATCGTGCCTAGCGAGCTATATTACAGCATCATGGCTGGAAACTCAGCTTGTCAAATATTGTTGGTTTCACCACCACTATTTATAATTCGCATCTAAATTTGCTTCTCATGGGTAGCCTCTTAGGAGGGGGGGGGGTAACATGTGGTGAAGTGTGAGCATGTATAAACTGAAGAGGTAGATGTGTATGCAGTTGTGGGGCTGATGTGTAGCTTTGTGCGGAGCTTCGTACACATGGTGATATGTTTACAGGGGTGTTTTGTGTAGAGGATGAGGGACATTTCCAATGCCTTCAGTGTACGTGCTTCTCGTGGTTGGAAGATATGGATGGGAAGATTATGATGATTGTGTCTGCAGTGCCATTTGCGGTGTATGTACAGTGCCTGCAGTGCTATTTGCGGTGCTATGTGCGGTGACTGTGGTGCTAATAGCGGTGACAGGTGCGGTGCCTGAGGTGATATGTGCTGTGCCTGCGGTGCCTGCGGTGCTATGTGCGATTCCTGCGGTGCGTAGGGAGGAGTGTCTTGCTTGTGGTGAATGGGGCTGTTCTAGAATTGATGTTTGCATAGAAAATTATGGCTGTGATTGTGGTTTTACGTTGGTTGTATTTTAAGTGTCTGTGCCTGTAATTCATTTTGTGGTTAATGGGTTTCGTTTGATTATAATGGTGTTCGGTTTTGAAATGATACATTTTTTATGTGTTTTGTGCTGCATGGTGGAATTTTTGTCTGGAATATTAAATGCCTTAGGGGTTTCATTAGAGTGTGTAAGTTTTGTTTTGGCGATGGATGATATGTATGTAGTTTGGTTGTATCTTTTTTATTTGCTTTTACTCTTTGTCGTTGTGTTCTTAAGGTAAATATAATTGGTGGTGTGTATGTTTATACTAGGAGTACTGGTGTGATGAATAAAATGGTGGTTTATATAGTTGTTTCAGTGGTAGGGAGTAGTTAGCTCAGTTGTTACATGACAAGTTTGTTGGTCTCTTTATGTAGACTATAGCTGTAGAAGTTGACTGCTGCCCTGCTCTTGTGGATATTGAATGGTATGTTACCTCCTTGAACTGTCTGGTAAGATTTCGGTAATGAAAGTACAATAGATGCGATGGTTGGTATGTTTCGTGATATTGAAGGTTTGAACTATATGACTGCTAGATTTATGTTGGTGCATATTTGAGTTAGATTGTATTTAATGGCTGAATATTCCTAAATTGTAGATGATGTCAGTATCGCTTATGGTTTCTATGGCATGTAAAAGCATGTTAAGGTAAAACTGATCTGGGATGGTGAGTTGTGTTATGAATACTGTCAGATTAATGATAGGTTGACTGGAATGGTGGTTTGATAATACATATTTGTAAATGAATTAAAATATAGTGCTGGTGTAGTGCAATATTATGTAGAAAAATGAGAACGTTGATAATTAACATCATACTGAAAGTTATCTGGTTGCTGGATCGCATTATGTCAAATTAGGTCAAGCTAGTATGGTTCAGGACAGGTAATGGTAGGCTGGAACTGGTTAGTTCAGTGTGGGTCCTGTGACTTTAATGTTAATATAGAATAAGTGGAAGCGAAAAATACTTTAGTCGCAAAATAAAACATAATGTAAATCCTACTACACAAGGTAAGCAAATTATAAGACATTGTAGAAGTCTGGTGTGAGTAGACTGGAGATGAGTATTATTTTAAGTTCAATGTAGGATACCTGAAATTTGTAAGTCACACATGAGTTAAATTAATGGAACAAAGTTTCCACACAACCAAACTAATGACAAATGAAATATAGTAGCTCTCGAGTAGGTCGAAGCATGCAAAATTTGTTGCTGGATGGTGTGAGGTATGCAGAGAGGGTGGAGCTATGTGTGGAGCTGAGAAGAATGTGGAGCGTGAGGAGCATGTGTGGAGCCATGCCTAACATAAGTAAATGGGGGGGGGCTGAGATGTGTGAGGAGACTGCATAGTTGTGTGTGGGGTTCGCATAGTTGTGTGAGGAGCTGATTGAAGAGAGTGAGGTGAATGCATAGGTGTGTGAGGATAGGTTGCAAAGAATGCACATAGTTGTGCGGGTCATATATAGGTTCTGGTCTCGATCTACGTATGAAAAGGGAAGATGGGAGGCTTTCAGAATATGTATACTGGAATGATGTTAACGAAATTGTAGACAGATGTATACTAGTTGTCTCTTAGCAGGCTGGAAATAATTGTCATGCAAGTGAAATATCCAGCATCAACGAAGAATTATGTTTGTTGATTACATAGAATGAGACAAGAATGATAGCGAGCTTTACAAGCCTGTAAGGCGAAATTATCCTCGACGTAAAGTACAGGTATTTGCTTTGAAGAACTTGTATCAAGCAGACTAGGTTAAAAATATTTCTTATGCTTGCAAGTTTAAAGGCTACAAGTACATTCTGGCTGTTCTTGACTGCTACATTAAATATTCGTGGGCTGTGACCATAAAAACTAAGAGTGATGGGGATATAACAAATACGATGAATATTGTTTTGCAAGATAGAGGTCCGAGCAAGAATTTACATACTGACCTCTGCAAAGCACTAATGTCAAAACACAAAATACCTAGTGATCTTAAGGCAAGAATCGCAGAACCTTTTAATCGTACACTGAAGAATTACATCTGGAAAAAGTTTTCAGCAGAAGGAAGCTACAAGTGGATGGATATATTACCCGAGCTTGTATCAATATATAATAATAAAGTACATAGGACCACGAACATGAAGCCTGCGGATGTCAAAGACAACTCTTTACTGCACACTGATTATAAAAATGAGAAGAAACTGGACCTGCACAAGTTTAAAGCGAAGGTTCGAGACTATGTATATATATATATCGCGAGTGAAGGGAATATTTACTAAACGCTACACACAAAACTGGAGCACTGAAATATTTAAGGTGGTCGAGTTTCGTCACTGCGAACCAAGAACCTACTACCTAGAAGATGTGGAAGGCAAGGCTATTCGAGGAGGCTTCTACAGCGAAGAAATTCAAGTTACCAAGTATCCAAAAAAACACGTATCTGGTCGAGATGGTATTGAAGAAGAAAGGAAATAAAGTTCTTGTGCGATGGCTGGGGTTCGATGCAAGCCACAATAGTTAGATTCGCCAATCAGGCATTATGTTTAAATATAGTGAATTATTTATGAAGGAATAAATAAATATAATTGTTCAAAACTAAATTTCTATGTTATTATTTATCAGCAAATGTTCTTTTACTGAGGATAGTTGGAACTGCTACTGGTGTGCCTGGAAGGCAGTTTGTGATGACTGCGCAGATGTACTCTGAGCGTGTTGGAACTCGAGGCGATGAGCTGGTCGGGGGTAAGGCATGCAGTTTCGTCATTTCTCCCCTCGCGAGGAGCGGGACTATCCCGTGCCCGGCCTCAGACCTGGTTGAGTCATGCTCCGCGCTCGTAGAGACCTGTCCGACGTGCGAAGAGAGGATGCGACAGGGAGGTTAGCGGGTTACACCTCTGCCAGTTCATATTGTCTTGTCGAGTGAGAAGGAAGTGTTCCGTGTCTTGATAGAGGAAGACGCCGAAGCATTTGATGATTATAATTCATCTCACAAGGAGGCATATACTCCAGCACAACCACTCATTCTTGTTATGCACTACTGAGGCAAGTCGCCAGTTTGTAAATCAGCTACACCAGTGTATCCAACTCTACCACTGCTGTGGAGTGTTGAAGAGGACAATGCTGCAAGGCTACCGTTCCTTGGTGTCTCCAAATTTGAGGTTCTACCCCTTCAGGATGAAGGCAGTGAGTACACTCTGTGTTCCACAATGGTATTATCCATCGTACGAACCAAGGACCTGGACGAAGTGTGTAGTAATTGTGAACAGGAATAGTAGGAGGAAGTGACGCTATGTGAGCTACATGCGGAGGTACGGTACATCTGTTCAGGAAGGAGATAGCGATGACGACCCACAACACTAGCCCTTTGTGTGATATTAATTGTAGTGTTCTAGAAGAATTGCGAAGGTTGCGAGGAGCAATTCTGCGGATGCGAGACAGATTATTTCAAAACTTGTAGTGTTTTCATGACTGGGAACATAGAGAAATGTAAATATCAATGTAAATATTACTGTTAGTAAATTAGTTGAGCTGCGGGCCCAGCTTCGGGGCCTGCATGAGGAAATCCTGGAGCTGCAGCACCAGCTACATGCTCAGCACGTCATGACTGAG
>PNEQ01005285.1:0-10521 GCA_003012365.1 Medauroidea extradentata
GGACTAACCCAGGCTCTATTCTGCGTAATTTCATGCTTTCTGTTGTATATGGCACGGTATATTGATTGTAGTATTGTTTCTTTCCCTAAATTCACAAACCATACCTCTCTAAGTTAACATGTTATTTTTGTGTAGTCATGTTTAGGTTCATTTTGGTTAAAAATTATTAATAAATTTCACATCTGAATTCTATACTAAAAGGCTGTTAAACGTAAGTTTTTTAGTACGTCACTTCCAGTAGAGTCAACACAACACCTTTACGTATATATATGAAAGTTTATTTTACTCCACACGTAAAAGTGAAAATAAGCAGTGAAATGTAATATACTTTAGTATACTTTTCACAGCTTGTCCATAAACGTTGGAAACTACAGTAATCAATAATTATTTCTTTATTGGACTCCAAGTTAAAATAATGTTTAATGTTTAGTTAACTTCTCGATCATATAACGTAGACAGTTTCTTTAGTGACAAAAATCAAGTGGCGTTACGGAAAAGCTAGATTAATGTCCCTGAAACTACCAGATATGTCTACTGGCATTACTTTATTCACGAAACCTACATCTAGCAAAGTTATAATTTTACTATTGTTTACTTCATCAGCAGCAATAAAAAAAGCCGTAAAATCCTAGCGTGAATACCAAAACAAGCAGAAATGGTCGTAATCTACCTTAACAATGGTGTGCAGATTTACAGTCTTCGCTGAGTGGAAATATAACGCTTTAGTTCGTCAGTGAGACTGCAATCTGATTGAGAATAATATTTCTCGTCACATACCGCATCACTTCTCCGGTTCTCGCACTAAATCAAAGCAGGATGAGGCACTCCAGCATAATGCGGAAGAAAAAATGCCTCGAATTATGAAGTGCTTGCGTTAAAATTGTTCACGTAGTGTTACCAAATTTTTTTATTTGAATAGCGCATAAGTAGTAAAAATTATTACAGTTCAAAAACAACTTCCAGAGTACATTAATGAAGAATTTACGTACGTAGTGTATGATTCAATTTGTACATTCAGATAATGGCCTTCACATTTCAGAGTTACGTTGTAAACGAACTAATATATCTGAAGGATATAACGTGAATATTAACCCCCAAAATATCGGCAAACTAATATTATTATCGGAATACTCAATCATTTTGGTGAACGAAAACTATTTTTTTATTGAATTTTACTATACAAACGTTTTAATACAAATAATTATCTGGATAAGAGAAGTCTCCAGTCAGTTACTAAGTCACTCAAAGTATTAAAAAACCAAACCGAAACAACTGAACAAAAACAACCCGATGACAAAACACAAACTCTTTTCATCAAAACCGCAACCAAACCAGGTGAGGTGGAGTAGGTAACACGTAGGATTCTCATTCTGAAGAACCGGGTTAGATTCCAGGCTTCGGCTATCGTTACTTGGGTTTTCCATGATTTTCCTATATGTATGTAATCCTTAGAAGTGCGTGGTAGATAAATAAACGCTGAAAACATCAATTAATTTCTACGTTGTTTTCGAAGCCAATATGGAAAAAAAAATACTGAATGGCAATCCTAGATAATGGTATTTGCCAACTTTATGAGTAAATATTTATCCAACATTACTAATTCGTTACACGTGATCTCTTGCGCCGCACTTACATGCACGAGGTTCTGACGTCAGAGATTGTGCCTCAGAAGTTCGTAACACTGGAAACAATTTTTTTAAAACGTCGGCTTAAACTAATGTATTGGATTACTATTGTTTAATTTTCGCAAATTGGCTTCAAGAAACATACAGTTATAGATTAATGCTTTTAGCGATGGATTATGTACCACGCCCTCTTAAGTAACCTTGTGTAATCGTTTCTACTATCATCGCTATCTACGAGACTCAGGGCATTCTTGAAACAAATGCACTGCAACCAATAACGCTAAAACGTAAAACACACGGGGTATATTTCATTACTTTACGTCTTGTCGACAGCGAGATCGTTAGAGACTGGTACCCACAACATTATACAAGGACTGGAAACAGTAAATGAGTCGGCCACGATCTACGCTAAAGAACCATCCCGTGCCGGGATTCGAACCAGGAAACTGCGGGGAAGGAAGAATTTTAAGTTGGCGGTTAGTGATCTACTTTAAGATGGAACATCGCAAGTCAGTTTGGAATTATTGATATTTTGTATTTTTTTAGTGTTCGGAAACATATATTTGAAATATTAATTATCTCGTTTTAGTAAAATATATTTCCTTACTATAAACACGGTAAATCCAAACATCTGATCAGTGTTTAAGATGCAGTTTGTCAAATGTCATTTTTAATTTATCAATATATTCTCATTTTCAGAGTCTTCATGTAATGGGTATGTAACAGTTAGCTTCTAATACCGAAGGAATTTGTATTATCTCAAAGATATTTTTAATTTATTCTAATAAAAATATTGTTACGATTATTAAATGAAAATTCAACAAGCTGGGTGAGACCCTACCTTAAAATGACCATTCTAGGAAATTTTTTCCTGCGCATTCGACGCCTAGAAGTGCGGAAGCGGTAAGGACGACATAAAATGTACACACAGCCTCGCCCTAGCCTCTGAACGCAAGTCACTGAACTGGCGTGCCGTCTTCTCGCTGATCACTCAACCTCTACGAGACATTTAGCCGTGGTCCTGTCATTTGATGATTTCATATTTAAGTTAAAGTTGTGTTCTAGACGCCTATACCTTTTAAAAGATTCTGCACTAAGGTTTTCATGCGTAAAATGGACCCCAAAAGCACCAAATTTCGCCATTCTGCAGTTGATAAATATGCTGCAAGGAGTGGTTATGAACGTGTAATGGGTATACACAAGTATAACGTACTTTGAGTGATATTCCTAAGCAGATGTAACTCATGCGCGTTGAGCAGTTCTTGAATAATTTTGTAACCGCCGAAGCTTTGCATACCGTTTGGTGGCTAGGGTAGGAAAGAGATGGTCGTCATCTTAAATTTTTGTATTTCGTATCGTAAGTTTTTTTTAATAAATGTATTGGCATTTTAGTTAACTGCAGAATAGAATGTGTATTGATACATGTACTTTAAAACAATCACAAATCTTTGTTCGCCGTTAACAGTTGCTAAACATCTAATTGCCGTTACGGAATTAATAAAGAGTTATTTTTAACTCTTCTGTATCAACAATAACGGCTATCAAAGATTTATGATTTTTTTTAAACTAATGTCTGTACGTATTCTAATCTGCAGTTAGGTTCAAGTCATATAAATTTATCCAAAAGAAAAGTTTTAATACAAAATACAAAAATACAAGATGGTGACAATCTGTCCTCTTTAAGAGAAAAGGTCGAGGAATGCAGACAGTGTATCGTGGGGCTGTTGCAGGTTGTTATATTTAGGTGTGGCTGGAGGAGAAGGGTGACACAATCCTCACGTGTCGATGCTGCGGGGGTTTTTTTTCTCCCGGCGTGCCGTGTGTGTGGTTATTCAGAACAAACCCTTTCATATTGATCGAGCCCTAGTCTCGGAGGACACCAGGGCTCTTGGTGGCGTGCCGGCTTGCCTACATTTGCACACGCTCTGCCGGTTCGTTAGACACAGAACGCTTGGACCAGCCTTTATCTTTCCCGCCGGCTACCCACGCGCGCGCCCTTTTCGCCCAGACTTTTCACGCGTTTTTATGTTTCGCGCCGGGCCGCTAGAGATGTCCGTCACCCCCTCCCTACGCACCATAACCCCTCCCGCTATCACCTCCGCCTTGTTTTTACTTCCTTTATTCTTCTGGGCACTGCCACCAACCCCTCGTCGTCCATTGCGGGCCCGAGGTTAACCGACCTAGAATCCTCCCTCCGCATTTTTCTACTCTGTGTCCCGGCTTTACGTCGTTTACTACATGCAACTTCCTACTTGAATGCTTCATTTGCAGGGCCGCATTCACAACTAGCCACGTCAGTAGCCGGCCTACGGCGCAATCTTCACATCGGTGCTTTTAATGAAAACAATTATCTTAAGGGGATGAATCGGGGTGAAATGTGTTTTGTAAAGGGTGAAATGTGTTTATTAAGATTCGTCCGCATAGCTCGGGGTTTTGGAGGCCTGGAGGGTAGCGCTGCCATGTAGGAGACGTCAGAACTAAATTCTTCAGACATAAGGCAGGTAGCTAGCTGACTGATCTACCGGATGTCTCCTTTTCTCGAAGGGACTTGCAAGGGTGGTTAGGGGGAAGGGGGTGGTATAGTAGAGGGTTGAGACCGAAAATGTATTTCACGGTATTTCAAAATACGACTCCAAATATGTAAAAGTTAAAATATGTTTTCGGTTCATGATCAGTAGGCCTATATATAGATTTCACTGATTTTTGTTTAAGATTAATTAATGCTGTCGAACCCGTCGAAATATGTGCATATATATTCTTATTTAATTACTTTTTTTGTTTTATGATTACCAGATATCAGATTTTTCTAAATCCGAACTCTTATAAAGCTGTGAAGGAATTGAATAAATTTATTATTTGGCAAAGTTCGATCACTAAAAAGGCGAAAAAGCGCAAAATTTGTTTTCTTTCACACCATGATATCCACCTAACCAGTTAAGATATTGAAGTATATTTTCCTTGAGAATGATGTTTACGTAAATACAGTAAATAAATAGCTCGGTTTTTATTATGAGAAAAAATCTGAAATACCCGTTTGGGGGGATGGTATGTTTGCCTCTGTAAACCTCTCAAAGCAGACGATCCAAAAAATAAGTACCGTAAACTGGGTATACTTTACACCATCATAGGTAACATTGCACCACGAATAATGTTTCTGTGCTTTGATTGGTGGAATATTAGTGATCATTATCTGAGTATATCAAATTATTTTTAAAAATAACCAGCCATTATCTGGTTTCCCTTCGCCAAACGTCCTACACAACAATATATTTGGTGGTGCAAAGTTACCCATGTTGTTGCAAAGTATACCCACTTTACAGTATAGCATTACAGAAGTAAATTATAAGGAAATTAACATTCTGTAATTATACCGTTGCATATGGTTGTACAATCTATATTTGCCCAGTGAGTGAATATTTTATTTATTAAAAATAACTTTAGCTGCCTACATATTGAGGACATGGTCATCAATAATCGCACTAGATGTGAACGCGTCATCATGTTACATTTATACCAACCAAATACTCTCTCATATTCAAGGTCTGTTTAGCTATGCCTATAAATACGGCTCGGGATAATTGTTAAGATTGGCTGGAATAGGTTAACTGTTTTTCAGATGGCAGCTATAGCTGCAGAGTTAGCTCAACCTTCAGCTTGGTTATACTAACACTTGATGTCCGAGCTACTAATCTGGCGTATAAAGAGATCTTTCAATTGAAGTAACTACTAGCTGTTACGAGTAATACACGCGAGCAGTGCCGCAGGTGGACTGCTAGTTTATGTCCTACAAATGATTGATTGTTCGTCTTCTATGCGGTTCAATACCAGTCATCCAACTGCGATGAAATTTCGGCAAAAAATTGGGCGGGGGATGGCAAAACAAGTTAGAGGGACAGAACAGGGTGCTCAAAAAATTTAATGAATAAATAAGCTTAGTGAGAGGTTTGAATTATTTTTTAAGGAAGGGGGGGGGGAGGGGCAAAACGGCACAGAGGGGCAGAATGGGACTTTGGTGAGTTGTGCGTGTGCGACCCCGAAATTTAAAGCTGACAAAAATTTAACTTTTGTAGGGAGGCGGTGCCCAAAATTATTTTAATTTAGTGAGAAAAAACAAGTTTCTACTAGAACAAATTATGGTTTGGGGGCGGAAGGCAGAACAGATTAACCAAAAAGACTTGTTGAATAACTTACTTTTTCAAAATGTTTCTAAAATGGACATTAATGGACATTAACATCATTTTACCCCAATTAGCACTTCTCAAAAAAAATTTTTTTTTTCAGAAACATTATCCAATTAAATAGATAACCCCGCAAACGAAGTTGCGGAAACCAACTAGTTTTATATAAATTTTAGTTTTTTCATGGCCGGTGGTGTTAACAGAGCAATGACTTTTTGTGTGCAGCCGTAATAATGATTTCTATCAGAATCGTAGATACTCAATCATCAACGTTATATGAGTTCAGCCAATTTGCTTTGCTTGCATTTTCAGTTTTGTGACGCCATAGGTAATAGTTTATGTATTTGTTGTTAATTCCATGTCGAAGTTATATTTTAGTCAAACACAGACAGTACATAGATCTAAGCTGCATATCTAACTAAATGTTAAGTTTTGAAAGGACAATTGTTTTGCAGACAATGCTGTCATAAAACAGAAGTATTTTAGTTTCAGCAAACTTGAGCCAGACTAAAAGCAACCTTGCATTCTGCCCACAGTGTCTTCGAACAACGCCGACAAACTCCAGTGGATTATTCCCGACCAAAAAATTGTTTTTACCGCGTTTAGTCTTAAGCTGTTTTATATTCGTGTAGTCAACATTCGTTCATCTTATTATTATTATTATTATTTAGTGAAAAGTCTAACGGACTTTGTTGGTGTCGTGTATTTTAGAAGTGTTCAAGTTTGAATAACTGCAAACAACACTTAAAGTAAAAATAAAAAAATCCAGACGCATAAAACCAGCCTTTAAAAAGTTAAAAAATATAGTTATAGTAAAGTCAAATTATTTTAATCAACCCGTTAATGCTTCGGGCCCGGAGGACCACTAAGTAAACAAGATGAATAGCTAGGAATTGAAATGTAATAGAATAAAACAGCAAGACCAAATCCACTAAATGATACATCAATCCAAAAACTCAATGTAAACATAGTTTATTGGGCTTATCTTTTGGAATTGTCATATATGTACATACACCATACGTAAGTTTTGTTGCATTTACCTTTCCTGTTTCATGTTTCATAATTTTAACTACCTATTTGTCCACTAAGTGGTCCCCCGACGCATTTAAGAATAAAAAATATGAAGTTTTTGTTTTTACTTTTTAAAGGATAGTTTTATGTGGCGGTTTCTTTATTTGCATTTTAGCCTTCAGTATTATAACTCTGTGTAATTATCCTAATTGCTGTATATTAGTTATTTAAATACTTATTAGTGGCATCAGAATTTTCGTACCCTTTTCCCTTCCCGAAAAAACAATAACTATCCCTAAGATATTAATGAATGAAAATATACCAAATTGATGCTTTCAAGTATCTTATGTGTCGCTACATTGCTCATGCAGCTAAGTACAAAAACAGCCGGAGTCAATTTTTGGATTAGAAAATAAATATTGCTTTCCCAATTAACATTCATTTTTTCTATCTATACTCCCAAATATTTCTCATCATCTACTTAATTCAATTTATAATTATTTAAATATATATGTGATTTGTACTCTTTTGTGCAGAAAATATTATAAAATTGGTTTTATCAAAATTTTCTACTAATTCGTTTAATATAACCCAGTCATATAATTTTGAATCAACCTCCTTGATTTTTGCTATTAACTGATAATCTGTTTTATGACTCACCAAAAACCATGTATCACCAGCAAATATTATAGTGTTGCCATGCCTATAGATGAAATTTGGAACGTCGTTTCTGCAAATTAAAAACGAAAGATTACACAAATCAGATCCCTGAGGCACCCGATTTTTTATTTTTACTACTTGAGAAAAGGTCTCCGTGCTGTCTTTATTTTTTAGATGTATCACCTGTATTCTTTCACTAAGATAGGAAAGTAAAAAAACTTTTGGAAACTATTCCTTATCCAATAATGATGCAATTTTGTTAATAAAATACATTATAATTTACACAATCAAATACTTTTTCTAAATCATGCAGGCCCGTAACACACCAACCACCTGTTGATTATTATTTAATGCTTCTAAAACAGTATTGATTGACAGAAATTTTTTTTTCTATTGAATAATCATGTTGGAAAACAAAATATGGTGATATTTGATATGTTATTACATGATCAAACAATCTTTGTTAAAAGTTTTTCAATTGCTTTTAAAAAGGCGTTTAATAAAGCTATATGTATAATTTTTTTAATTTTGTTTCTATTCCCGTTTCTAGGCACGTGTAGTGATGGTTACTGCATGGTTTAGTCTGTCAGGAAAGATGACAATGCTCTAAAAATGTTTTACGTGTTGAACTTAGGTTGACTACACTTACTGCCACAAAATTTAATGAGTTTACTTCTTAACTCATTACATTAACAAAAATTTTTAGATTTCAAAGAATAGACTCTAGATTCACATGTGTGGTTTGCTCCATTATATACACATATTTTATGTTTAATTGCACATACCTTTCCTAAAGATTAATACCTGTTTCGTCATTATTTGTAGATTTTATTTCGTTTATCATGTTATTTAGAAAATAGTTGTTATATTAATTTGCTGTCTAAATAATTATGTTAGTGATAACGTTTTTAGAGTTGTAAAAACATAACAGCCGACACAGGCAGTATACGAAGTAGGTCCTACTGACATCTGCCGCTAAGAGTGCAGTAAATATTCCTATATGAATCTATGTGCTTTCGGTATGCAAAAAGCGTTATACGATTTCCTAGAAGGTTTACCAGTCCCAGATTCTTAGGTGTGGACCGCGTTGAAATAGGGGTTTTCTCGTTAACTGTTTTCATTTTGTCGCTGCTCCACACTTGCGTCATCTCACCTTTGTAGGTTGGTAGGAAGAAAGGCAGCGGTGAGAACGGCTATCTCCAGTTTGTTCCAGTAGCCTTTTAAAAATGTTTATTTTACCTACAGGCCGTAGCAACATAATATTTAATTTCACGTTCCTATTCAGAGCTGACACTCACAACGAAAGCTCTAGCTTGGTGGTGTTAACCTGTTCTAGGTTGCAACTCGCCTTATGATTTTTACTTCTATAGGATCTTCATGGTAAAGTAAGTAATTTTTAAAGCCGTGATTACGTTTCTACTTTCAAGTATTTTGTATATTTCTTCAGTTTGTTAAAACAAAACCCTTCAGGTAACATGCACTGTGTATAGATTTCACTTAAATCAGTTGTTAAGGTATGAGGTCACAACGATAGGCTAACACAGTGAACATTTTGAACATATTTGTCCAAAGTGCTCGCTTTACTGTGAAGAGCTTGTAGTGGTTTTAGCATTTCTATGCATTTTTGTACGGTCAGTAACTGACATTTCATATCTGGTAAGGGATGCAATAAATTTTATTGAACCTCAATACTTAGCATATTTATAACCGACTTAAAAAAAAAGTAGGAGGTTCTCAATTCGGTTGCTTGTTACCTCCGAATTCAATCATTTATAAACAGATTGGGAAGATCTTCTTGTTGGAAAGGGGATATTTTTAAATAATTAGTTTGTGTTTAAATTGTTGAACGGATCTAAATTAGTTAGCAAATTATAAGACCTAATGACAAAGAAAATAAATTATTTTAAATTATTGGTGTAGACGTAATGAAATAACATATGATAAATAATATGGGACTTAGCTCGGCGTTAGATAGTTCTTCAGCACACAAAGTCTAACCACGTTCAGTCTCCTCGGTGAAGACTCTGCTCACCGAGCAATGCTGTAACTCAGTCCCCCACCCACAAAATCATCGCTTTTTCTCTCTTTTCCTCTCACTGGTCTCTACCTGAATGGCAGACTGACCAAACAGTTTTTTGTCCGGTAGAGAGAAGGGGGAGAGGTTGGTAGAAAGTCTGAACAAGTTATGGCCGCAGCCGCTTGGTGGTGCAAGGATCGTCCTCCACTAGCGCTCCAAAGCGTATAGGGACGGAACTACGTGCTCGACCTCTTCAAAAAGCGCAACAGTAAATCCCATAAGGTTGACCTGCCCTGGTCGAGGGCAAGGGTACGTTGCCTCACCCCTCTAAATCCCTAAAGCAGGGGCAAACCTTAAACAATAAATTAAACTGTATTTATTCACTTCTTTTTTCATCGTAAATTGGTAGCGTAAGTTTACTTTTCAAAGCTTGTCCATAAACGTGAGACGATCACGTCTCCTGTTTTCAAAGTTTCCTGCCTACCCGACCGCAGTTAAATGGACATACTACGCACTTACCTTAGTTGAAGACGTCGACAAACTTTCTTGTGTTGCTGCTGCAAAAAACACGCACGAATAAATACGCTGCGATACCTCAACTGTGGTTAAGCTGCTAAAGTTTTGCTCAAATTGAGTATTAGCAATTTGACTGAGGCTCACTCCGACAGCACGACTGGTTGCCACCATGGTTCCCGAACGAGTAAGCAGAAAGAAGCCGGTGTTTTTCCGACCTTCGTCAGTTGTGACGTCGAATATCCTCGTGATTGGGCCATGGACGTCACGTGGGCTGTCTTCCGCCGAGAACCTTCCTACTTTATGTTTTTACGAGGATGGCAGAACTACATTTGAAGATAGCGCCACCGTCGTATAGAGGGCGTTTGGTGCGCCGCTAGTTACGTCATGTTTACCCGGATTGGACGGTGAATTGTGAGGGTAGGGGAAGTTTTTGGACTATAAGTAAGCGGTCCCAGGGTCCAGAAAGAGAGAAGATAGACTGAATCAGATACGGACTCGGACATGTGGAGATGTG
>PNEQ01005286.1:0-10522 GCA_003012365.1 Medauroidea extradentata
ATGTTTGACAGGATCATATTTGTTTCAAATCTTTAATTTTAGTGAAATATGATTGCAGTAAATTTAACATTGATAATTATGTTTGTATGCCATGTATTCTTGAAATTTGGTCTGTTTAGTATGTAAGTCACTACTTTTTTATGTGTTTTATCATAAAACTTTTATGACCTAGGGTTAAATCAAAATTGTTTTTGAATAAAGTTTGTGGTTACAAATATGGTATGGGTAAATTAAATACTTAACATAACAACAGGCTACAAAATATTTGATTTAACTTGCATAAGCAACTTGCTGTAAAATTTTTTACTTTTACAGTATATTTTATTAGTTTACCATTTTACCTCAAGTTACTGTGTCCCGTTTGAAAGATTCATGTGAGTTTGAGAATTTTACATTTATTATTTTAATTAAAAACACTATTTTAAAGAATAATTAAAATGGGATCAGAACCGAAAACCGAGAACCGAAAACCGAGAACCGAATCAAGGAACCGGAATCGAGAATCGGAACCGGAAAATAGTGGAACCGTCCCATCACTACCTGAATCAAAGACCAAAAACCTATTGCAAGAAATGCTTTAAACCACTTAGGCTACACAGGAAACTGAAAGAAAAATTACAGAATCAGCCTTCATTTTTAGCAATATTTTCAGTCATCAGAGCATTGAATTAAAAAATGTGTGGATCCTGTTGATTAAGAGAGAAACAACTTTACAGCACAAAACAAAAACAGAGTCAGTCTATGCTGCACAACCAATCAGGAGACAGCTGGTCTCCCAAGGTACATTAGAAAGTGGTACTTTTTTCTATGTTATATAAAATAGTTTTTTGCATTGGGCTGGTATAGGTGATTCAGGATAAAGTGAGCACTAGAATTTAACATTTGAAAAAAGTCATTAGCTGTTACTGAATATGTCACCATCAACAACAGTTACTTTACTGCTTGTATGGTTGGTAGCGATTCATTGCATGTAGTTCCGTGTATTTTCCTATTTAAATACAACATAAGTTTATTTATTTATACATGATCAATCCAAGTTCAGCACAGCGGCTGGTTTACAATTTGTCGTGTGCAAACAGAATCACTAACAAAATACATACAAAGGGAAAAAAAAAAAAAACATTAATACTAATAATAATAAAAATTATTAGAAATTAGATGAAATTGACCTCTCTGTATTTAATATACTTCAAAATATTTACTTATGATCTTATTGACATTTCTACTTAAGTTTAATTAAACTTAATTGGCATTAGCACAATGTGACTACTGCCATCCTCATATCATGTTACACGCTACCACTTACTCCACGCTTCAGACAGTTCAAAATTCCACTGACAGGTGGCATCAAAGTTGTTTTCGCTGCTTCACCAAGTCACTCTGTGGCCAAATTGTATCATTTGCGTGTGTTTGACCATTGTTCGTATAAATACATTTAAAAGTATTGGAAATGACTATGAATATCATTGCCAAATGATGTGAAGCCATTGGTATTCTGTAATTTATTTCTTTACGTTTGCCAGCCTATAAACAACATACTTTTTATTTCACACACTGGAAAATACGTTATTTAATGTTTCTGTTAAGTGAGTCGTTCGTGGCAGTAGAACTGAACAAAACATGAATTCTTGAATTGCGTGTGTCATGTGTGTTTTCAGTGGTAGTTTTGAGTTACAAATTTAAATAGAAATAAAGTATGCTAGCATTTACGAGATTTGCAACGGCAATAGTGCGCGTTATATCAATAAGTCGATGGACAGAAACCAGCGTTATAAGACGTTAACTCACAGATATTTATAACTAAGATTAGTTTTGGTTGTATCTTATATTCAGCCCCCATGCATTTAATGAATAGATATATAGGAGCAGTGTACTGTACATATAAACATTGCATGACCCTATGTGAATAAAAGCACGTGGCAATATTAATATTTACATTCGGCGGAAAGATATAAACTGGCAGAAAATAGAAAATAGCTTTTTTGAGTGCTCACTTTATTCCGAATCACCTTTACTAACCACTAGAGAAGCATTAACACTACCTTTTAAATTTTCCCTAATTTTTGTGGTCCTATTTTCTACTTGTTAATATAAATTTTCCCTAGGTTCCTTGAGAATTGAATTAAAAATATCCACTGCAGTTTGGCTGGTATAGTCCGTGTCATGTAAGTATTCTGTATTTTGACAGTTCACTTCTGAGAAACATCTATGTACACAGGATTGTGGAGACCGTGCTTTTTCAAGTAGGTTTCAGCTCCAAACAATGGAACTCACCGACACATTTCTCGAAAGAGAAATGTCAAAATACAGACAAGTTACATGAAACAGACTATATATGAGAGGTGTTCTTAATACTGTATGTACCATTCTTTGAAACTATAAAAAAATTACAGTTCAGGACATAATTTTCTACACCAGAGTTATTAAGTGCCAAATTATTTTGGATGGATCATTTCGTATTTACATACAGTGTGGGCAGAGGTGTAGTTGTATAAAAAAAATTTAACTCCCACACACAGTGGCGCTGGAAAATTTTGGGGGTGGGTATTGTTTGTACTCCCCTTGTACACATCCCTACCTGTACTCTACTGTCAAAATCAAAATAGATCCTTCTATGGTGAAAATTTACACCCACCACGAGGGAAAATGAGGACGGGTGGAGGTTATAACTTATATTCAGTCCATCTTCTGCATAAAGGGAGAACTGTTTTCAGACTGCACTGAGTTTTATCATTGCATACGTGTAGGCAGTGTTTAATAGAGAATGGTGAAATTAACTCTACGCTACATGCTCCATGTAACGTCGAAAATATTCTTGATAACAAATACAATAACCAACATATTCATTCTCAAGATATATAAAGGTTGTACTTACAACAATACATCTCAATAGAATTGCAGAATGTAATACCCTGGTTTAAAAATATTTATAGGTGATTCGGAATAAAGTGAACACTCAAAAAAGACCTGATTAATTTCTATTTTCTGCCAGTTTATATCTTTCCGCTGCATGTAAACATCAACATTGCCACGTGCTTTTATTTACATAGGATCGTGCAATGTTTACAACTACATTAAACTGCTTCGATACATTTTAGCTACAATATCTACTCATTAAATGCACAGGGCTGAATATAAAATATAACCTTAGATATAAATACCTGCGAGTTAATGTCTCATAACGCTGATTTCTCTCCATCGACTAATTTATACAACATGCACTACTGCAGTTACGATTCTCGTAAACGCTGGCATATTTTATTTGAATTTATAACTCAAAACCGCCACTAAAAACAGACATGACACACGGAGTTCAAGAATTCAAGTTTCGTTCAGTTCTACTGCCACGAACAACGAAGACGCACCACACATTAAATAACGTATTTTCTTAATATGTGAAATAAAAATTATGATGTTTCTAGGCTGACAAACGTAAAAAATAATTCACATAGTTTGGCAATGATATTCATAGTAATTTCCAATACTTTTGAATCTGTATATACGAACAACGGACAAACACACGCAAATGATGGAACTGGCGGGGCGGCGAAAAAACTGCGAGAACCTACTTCTGATGCCACCCTGTCGGTGGAACTTTGAACTATCAGAAGCGCGGCGCAAGCTATAACGAGCGAGATGACATGAGGTCGACGACAGCGTCACATTATCCTGGCGCCAATCTAGTCTAATTGTACTGTAAGTAAAAATGTCAATAAGTTCATAAATAAATATTTTGAAGTATATTAAATACAGAGAGGTCGATTTTATCTGATGTTCTTTCAATAATGTTGTATTCAAACAGGAAAATACACGGTACTACGTGCGACGAATCGCTACCAACCATACAAGCAGTAAAGTAACTCTTGCTATTGGTGACTTATATGCAGTAATGGCTAGTGATTTTTTTCAAAGGTTAAATCTTTAGTGCTCACTTTATCCCGAATGACCTATATCGCTGGTAGTACTTGCTTTTTGGAGTCTGTCTTGGAAGTTTACAAACTAAGTTAACCCCCCCTTCCCCGGTCATCAAGTTATTTTTATCAATTAATTAACGTATGTATATAACGTTTATTTAGATATTTCCATAATGCATCATTCTAGAACAAACACCTATATATCTCAACTGCATGATTAGATATTGCTGCCTAATCAAAAAACAAATTTTACATCTTTTACAGTCGAACCTTTATCTATCGAACTTGCATCATCTATCGTTTGTCCGTATTCATCAAATATTTATAACAGTCCCGTCATAAATTCCATATAATCAATGCTAAAAATGTTTGCTTGTATCAATCTTCGAATAATCAAATTTCCGGTACCTATCGATCAAACAAATCAATTGGCTCTGTCGCAGTAAATTACACACAACTATTGTTTCAACATGTATTTCAGTAAATATACTAACTATACAAAAAAAACCGCTTGAAACAATTAAATTTGTTGGAAAAACTTCCTGAACGGTAACATAATATGGCAGTAAACAATCAAATGTGTTGGAAACACACCCTAAACGGTAAAATAATGAAAACAAACAAACCAGCAAATTCACTGAATCATCCTACCTACAGGCGATAGTTTCATTTGCAATTATATAATGAAGCACGTCGTACATTTTAGACAATCACCGAAGAATGCTGATCACTGTACAGAAACACAAGTTTAAACAAAAGAAATGGCATAAGTTATACATGCAGAACGACATTTAATATTATCCAGTGAAAAATCAGAACCAACATTTTATAACAATTAGTGATTTTCACACACAATTAGCAAACAAAAATTTGCTACCGCAATGGAAACTTATTAATTAATGCTGTGCCCATACACACACTGCCACCGCCCGTATGCTACATTAGTTTTGACCTGGCGAGCGACATAACATGGTGCATGTATAAAAAGCTTTTATAGAGCTGTCAGGAAGGATCAAGTAATTATTTACGTGAAAGTGTGCACATAAATTTAGAGCCCTTCGATACAGCTGTTCTCATCCAAACGGGTATAAATATTAAAACACAATTTTATATATTTGTTTTACTCTATACGAGTACAACATCCCCACTCAATTTCATCCAAATCTGAGATGGTGATGTTCCTACCCTGTGTTAAGTTGACCTGGACTGACCCTATACTTATGCATCAACACAGACGAGGGTAGGATGAATAATTTACGTTCAAAACCTTCATGGCTATACATATTTTATAAAACCTAAGAGCATGTTGAATCATCACTTTATTAGTGTGATTGTTTTTACATACATTACCATATTGGTACAAATGTTACTTATCAGGAGATACTGTGCTGAGAGCATACAGACCACTTGGTGGACTAGTATGGCACAATGTACGTAAGTGACTAGACAAAGCAAGAGAAAGTTCATCAGCAATAAATTACATTTTTTTATTGCTTAACTACGTGTTCACTAGAGAAGTCAGCACCTGCAGTTTCACTTTGGCTCTCTTCAGACTTGAACAAAGTCCCTAACACGATGCCAGCAAACAAGATCATGCCCACTCTTTGGTTGGAGATGAACTTAGTCGAGCAATCTTTTGGATTGTTGATGTCTAGTGTGTACAGCTGAAAACAACCAAAACCAAATTATAAACAGGCAGCAAACATTATTTATGAAGCCAACAGTAATGAAGTACAGCACTGTATAGAAATATGTCACGGTTCCAAGTTCCATCGTCACTATAACAGTGTCGTCGCCGTTACCAAATTTGATGACCAATTTCTAACATAAAAAACATTGCTGTTAAGTTACATTAAAATTGTGTAACAGCTTTCTTAATTATGTTAATATTTATTTAAAATTTAGATGATTCTGCTTATATTTAGTAAATTTTCAATATGCATTTTTTGTTTAAATTGTTTGCAATTGAATTCAATGAAATTATATTTGTTGATTGTTAAAGCTTGGTAGAGATATCAATATAAATTTAGAGTTTTCAGGAAATGTTGCTATATTTCAGTGCAAAACCAGCCTACAAAGAGGACCGTTAAGAATTTGCTGCCATATTTGGTTGCAACCAATAAAATCACAGACTGTTGCCAGAAAAAAAAATTAATTTTTTTTTTTGAAAAATAAAAAAAAAAATGTTTTTCCAGATTTGAATTTGAAAATAGGGGTGCGGGTCTTACGTGGGTACGTGTAGTACGTGGGTGTTTACGGTAATATGTTTGTATATAACTGATTTCGAAACCGAAATGTTAATGTTTGTAATTACAGCAGAACCCTGCCACTACGACATCGGCAACTACGACAACAACACAACTACGACAATATTCTCAATCCCCTTCAAAAAAATTAAAATTATTTAAATGAAAGAAAAAAAAACTTAATATATTTATTTAAAGTACTGTGAGTGGGAAAGGTAATTTAAATACATCCGTAAGCATGCAATAATAATATATATAGTTACCGTTAATAAATATGTCGTAGCTGTAAAAGGAAAAAAATCTGCGAAAAACTTCAAAAACGACTGTTAAAATATGTTTGTGCTGCGCGTCAGTAAGTTAGGCAGTGCGCACAACACCGAAGAAAGGCAGGTTGCGTCTCTCTCCCCCTACTCTTTCTTTTTCTTCCTACTCGCACAATGCACGCTATCTATGCCTAGCTTGCTCTGTACAACTGTGTGCGCAGCAACAGTGATAGCCAATAGTAGCTCATATTTTCCTCCCCCAGTCCTGATACCCATTGTGATCAGCAGCAAGGTCAGCTAATGAGAGGGGATTATTTGTGGATCCTTCATACGTATGTCTCGCTCTTGTGACCATGTCCTGTGTGTCGCCCTCGGCATTGTGTGTTTACAGTTCGTGCGTAGTTTGAGTTTTCGGATACATCTTATGATATTGAATATGATTCTTGGCTTTGTTTTACTGGATTCGACTTTGGATTGCATTTGGAACTGACTGGATTGATTATTGACGATCTTCGTACACGATTATATTGGATTACGCTTTTATTTATATTTTTGTTTAAGTATACTATTTTGCTCAAGTGTTGACGACCTACTGAACGTTTACCTGATACGACTTCTGATTTATTTCACAAGATGAGCGGAACCAAGCGGAAAATGTTAATTAACACTTCTGGAGAAATACCAGATGATGAAGGAAGTGAAAGAAGGCAATATGATGAAGTCGGAGATTACGCGAGCGTCGTAGCACTATTGAATATTATTTTTTTTTTGCAGAAATCGTAGTTTATTTTCAAAATGAAAATATTACTTAACAAGTTGAAGTATTATGAATATTAATATACATGCCCCGAGGCCTATTAATATCTCCTATAGCATCAGAAAACGTAAACATCGCGAGGTCGTAGTTTCGCTTGGCTAAATGGCTTGCCGCTCAATGTTTTTCTCGTTTTTGGAAAAGAGGGGAGGGCTGTGTAGTCTTGTCAGGTATCAAATTCTTAAGAAAAATTGGCCTTTTTGTTATAAAAACTTTATTTTGTTTTTAAGAAACGTGTAAATTAAGAGAATAACAGTCATACATGGACTTGGAGCAAAAAAGCTGTCTTTATTAAAAAAATTTTGTTTTTAGGGATTAAAATTGGGAATTTCGGCAAATATGACAATGACGCAACTACGACAAATTTCTCGAGAACCGTCGCTTGTCGTAGTTGCGGGGCTCTACTGTATGTGGAAATATCACAAGTTCAAAATGTTCTTTTAATTATGTAAAACGTAATATTTTTTAATTGTTTCATGTAATCGCCGCGGGGCGTCAACACTGTGGGTAACGCCGGCAACTTGGTAGTGTTCAAGCTAGCATCAGAAGCGGTTGTGCGGAAGTTGAGTGATGATGGAGGCAGAACCAATAGGGTTCTGCTGGTAAAATGCAGTGAACGGGTGGTTATGCTGCCTCTCATTTCGTAAATGTTTTTAGGTAATTTGTGAAGTTGTTTTTTTTTCTTTTAAGAGAAACTGATAAATTCTCGGTGATCACCGGAATATAGTTTCGTTAAATGTAATTTTTTCTTCGGTTTGCTCAAAAGGGTGCCTCCCGGCAGTCGCAATTTTAAATATGTATAAGTTTGGAACGTAACTTCATCCATAAACTCCAAGATTTGCGAGAATTCTGCAGTTTCATTCCTTGTCTCGTGCTACGTTGTAAGAACCCACACCTTTGATTTGTTGACGTCGCTGAGCTAGTTGTAAACGTGGAGGCATATTGTCGACGTGCCACATTTTTGGCGCCTATAGTGTGAGCTTCAGGAAAGAAGTACTGATAACGACAGCAGCGCGAGCAAGAGGACGATAAGTGGCAGCAGCTGGTTTCAGGTTGGCACGGCCTAGGCACCGAGGCGGCAGGTGATGTTATGAGGTAATATTTCCGCCTAGGCCTACGCTACAGGAATCTGATCTAACAGGTAAATCGTCAAATTTCAAGTTTCTTACGTCAGTGCAACAATGTTCCAGATGTGAAATTCAACAGTTTTTTTTTCTTCCATATTTTGTTAATGTAGCTATTTCAAGTATAAAGTTCGGCGGTGTTATTTCTTCATTCTGCCTCGAAAAATTCATAGAGAATTATTAGTGTTTTGATGACAATGTTTAAAAAAAATTTATTGCAGTAATATCAAAGTGAAAGTGATGTGTGAACATATGAAAAGTGCATAAGCAAGATACACTAGACCCCCGATTTTACGAACCCTGGATTTAACGAAGGTAGCTATTCTACGAATACAATCTCAGGAACTCTAAAAAAATAACTAAATTATATGACAAAAAAAATTGTAAGGAATTATGTTGACAATGAATAAAACATACTGTATCTAATTCACGGCATTAAAATATGAATTGTAGAGTTGCAGTTATTACTTGGTAAGTCACAATATTAAAAATAAAACAAAAATAGCGAAAATCCGTTAAAAAATGTGGCAGTGACTGTTTGAAAACCGCGCTGCGGCGGCGGCACCACCTGTGCCAAGCCGGCCAGCCTGTCTGTGTCAACTACGACGTATTAGGATCTATATTGAGGTCGTACTATAGACTCAAAGTTCCAGCGCATGCGCATATGCTCATTTAACTATAGTACAGCCTCCTTTTAGGCTGTTTCACGACGTCTTATATATCTCTCACATAGCGCCGAATGAGTTTACTTTTTACACGAACTCTATAAATAATAGCGTGATATTTTTCTTTATTGCGTTAACACCATACGTACTTAAAACAACTAACTTGACGCATAATTTGCTTAAACAATGCATTACTGCATGTCGTAAAACGTGCGTTTCTTAAGTGAGCACGATAATAGCGCTACCTATTATCCAAGCGAACAAACATTTGTCTCCGGGTATGTAGAACTTGGAAAATAAATAGACGTTCATGTATTACGTAATCCCGGAACTCCTAATTTATTTTTACCGCATATACTGACTGTGAAAGTGATTATTTTCATTCACTTATACATGTAATTCTCGACGATTTTAGGTAAGAACGTCACAAAATGGCGTTTTTGGAACAACGTCGGTATATGCTACGGTGCCGCTATCTATCAGCCATCTTGTGAACGTTCGTACAGTTGCGCTATCTGTCCGCTCTGCACGCTACTAGTATCTACGTTCTCGTACAATTCATCAACAACGTCGAGGGAATGTTTTTACGTTAAGTTATATAAAACTGCGCAATGAATAAATACATCCGCCTATTCCTTCTTTCTTTGGTTAATAATTTACAGGGGCATTTTACTAGTAAGGAATGCCTACTTTTTTCCCATTAAATGCTACGCAAATAGGGCTATTCGCTCGTGAGAAGGCACTCGTCAGCTCGGTTTTCTCTTTTTTTTTAGGACAAAGGTCGATCATATCTATTGTTTAGCGGTGTTCTTTTGATCGTAAGACTTCTGCCTATTGATCTAAATATTTATATTTCAACTATCACTTGCGTTATTTTTCCGTTAAATGCTACGGAATTCGGTCTATTCGCTCGAGAGAAGACACTCGGAATCTCGATTTTCTCATTTTTCTAGGAAAAGGATTGGTCATATCTAGAGATGGTGATTTCTCGTTTTTGCGAAATAGATGCAAAAAAATGCGAAATTGTATTATTTTTGCTATAAAATGCGAAATTCTAACTTTTCTGTTATAAATGCGAAATTGAGATAAATGACAAATTTTGTTAATTTTTTGCTTCTATACTGGCCAAATATGGTAACTACAGAGTTAATACGACCTTTAGATGATAAAAGCAACTTTCGAACATCGCAAAGTTTCCGGCGAGCAAAGTAAATAAACAGACCAGCAAGTCCGCGTTGTTTGTTTACATTGCGCCGTGCCGTACGCTGCAATTTGCCGCTAGCATTCCTTTCACTAAACATCTAGGCCGGCTAGTGTAGTGTGGTGAACGGCAGGTTGGCGTGAAAGGGGAGAATGAGAGAATGTAAAATAAAAACAAATGCTCACAGCTCGTGCAGCTAGACGAAAACTGGTTTTACAGTCCAACTTTTCCAATTTTTACACAATGTTCACGTGTGTAGTGTCCCAAAAATTTTGCAGATGTGATACGAAATAAT